>HG995407.1:805972-960524 GCA_905333125.1 Pheosia tremula
ATCGGAATTGGGATAGGTTTTATAAGAGTTTAATAGAAGTGAAAAAAATACTCTAGCAATTTTCCGCCCAGTCTGATTTGACCCCTGAGTGATTTTTAATTTCCAGAATAACAGGACTATCAGAATCACCTGATTTGAAGTTGTAACAAGACCAGAACTTTCTGGATTCCCTGTTATAACTTCGAATAAGGAATTTGCGATGATTTTTCAGTAAAACAGCCTAAACTATCAGGAATATCCCAAAAAGAGACGGTAAAATACCGTTAAGGTGGAAGCGCAAGGTCAGGGCGCGAAATACAAAATGTCAATGGTTTTTATATTTTTACGAAAAATTTGGACATCTTTACGATGTAATTTAGTTTTTTGCGATATCAGCATTCTGCTTTGGATGTCTCAATGTATTAAGTTTGCTTAAAAAATACCTAAAGCAAACTTAATACATCGAGACATCCAAAGCAGAATGCTGATATCGCAAAAAACTAAATTACATCGTAAAGATGTCCAAATTTTTCGTAAAAATATAAAAACCTTTGACATTTTGAATTTCGCGCCCTGACCTTGCGCTTCCCCCTTAATATATCAAGAAAGCATTCAGATTTGACATGACAGTACTGGTGATTTAAAGGTAGAAGAGTTCATATTTATCCTTACAATACCAACAAAGTATAGGATAGGTCATTCAATTTTAGGGAGTCTATAATGATAAAATGTGAGGAAGTTCTATAAAACTACCATGACATAAGCGAACAATATTCACAAGATTCACTGCGTGTTATTAGGAAATTACCATTTATTACCGTGATGTTCACACCAAGTCATAGTTCAAATAATTATAACTTACCATTACTTCTACAATCTTTATCAGACCTATAACGATTTCTCGTAATTATTGTTACAAGTATTCAGAGAGCCGGTCACGATAATTTATTAGGACGAACACAACTATGCAGCACTCTTTATCGTTCCCAGCATGATTTGTTGCCATGTTCCGCGAGCTCGTCATGACTTTGAGTCGTTACGCGTCACAACAAAACTTTAGTGCACGGCACTTCGTAATATCGTGAAGTTGACTGATGTTTATTGGTGAAGCCAATTCATGTTAAATTGTTATTATTTACGCACAAAGTGTCCGTAACTACTCTTGGTCCTTTTTTAACAGGAATACGGATAAAAGTTGCAGAATACCTTATAAATTATTCGTAATCATGATAGTCATTTTTCTCAGTGTTGTATTTTGTAACTTTTGACGATTCATAAATACTGTACTTAGCGGTCTACGTGAATAAAAAATATTCTGATTCTAGAATAACGTGTGAATTGTTATTTAATAGAAAATAATGGCGAGTGTATTTACCAGTTAGTATATTCTGGAATGCTGGCTCGACGTTGGTGGAGTCGAGGGCGGATGTTTCAATAAAACTAAGACCGTTCTTTTCCGCGAATGCCTTGGCTTCTTCTGTTGGGATGGATCTGCGGATAGTACAAGTTGGTATCTTATTATTTTGATCAAGCATTTACCATTTACTAGGTTAAATTGAGAAAAATGGGTATGTTGTTGCATGTGGTAACTCTGCTCGTGTTCTTGATACTAATTTGCGTGCATACAAACGATCGTATTCGCAATTGCGCGCACGCATGCGAGGAGCTGGAAACTGAAAATATTGATAGATCAATTCTGTCATAACTATATAAACTTTGTCCTGAATATAAGACCGAATATGCAATGTAGAAATTAAATCTAGTCATTTTTATGAAAAGTCGGCACAGAACGAATTCATTTAAGTAGTTATAGTAATCTATGAAATACAAATTTGGGGCTTGAAACCTTTATAAATATCACAATTTTGACTCACAATCAGTCTCAACAAATTCATAGAGAATACCGATCGGCCCGAAAACACCGGTTACGAATTAAATTACGCCATTCTTAGAGGCTTTTACGCTTTCAGGTGTACGCCATTTATATAGCGCACGCACTTTGCGTTGTGTGTGTGAGGTCGTACTTCACACAGACACATGTATTTGCACATGTGTATTGCCAAGGCTATGTAGTGTTAGGTCGCTCACCTGAGGTGCCTAAGATCGCTCTTGTTGCCCACGAGCATGATGAGTATGTTCTGGTCGGCGTGGTCGCGCAGCTCGCGCAGCCACCGCTCCACGTTCTCGTAGGAGAGGTGCTTGGCGATGTCGTACACGAGCAGCGCGCCCACCGCGCCGCGGTAGTACGCCGACGTGATCGCACGGTACCGCTCCTGGCCCGCCGTGTCCCATATCTGGGCCTTTATGGTCTTGCCGTCCACCTGGTGATGGAGAAGAGATGTTGACATAACTATGAACGTTTATTAACATTGTGACACTCTCTGTATAAGTTAAGTAGGTTTAGGTGTGTAATTTTGTATTCATTTTATGTGGTGGAACAATAAAGAGTTATCTATCTATCTATCTATCAAATGTTATAGATTTTTTTATGGTAATTCAGATTGAGGGGATCCTTTTGAGCTGTAGGAAATTTCCCCCTTTTCTCCATAGCGAAAAATAATATCATTTTTCATTCTTAAGGTCACCACTGAAGTTTCTTACTCACAAACAAAAAATTGATCAACATGTTTTTTTTAGAAAAGAAAAAACATATTTGTTAAACATTTGGGGCCCACTTATTAATGTACTGAGAAACCCTATTCCCAAGTTATATGACTTAATGTGTATAGGTGATGTACCTGCACAGTGAAACAGGCTCTTAGTAAATTAGGTAGGTACTAGAAAGAATATCCACAATAGCAAGTCATATGTCGAAGTAGATAATATAAAAAGTTTAATTTCAATGTGTAGTATACGTGTAAATAAAATAATTCTATAGATAATATAACTTAGCATGTTTAAATTGTCAAACAATATGTGCCTTGACAAAAAAAGTTTTAAAGCCAGAAGCATTTCACGTCACGGCCCCAATTCCAGGTCAACTTCATATGAACGAGCGTGACAGCGATCAATAGAACAGACTAACGGTAAATAAAACACGAATCTATATGAGGACCAAACCCTATTGCATACATGGGGACTAGAATCGTCACTGTGAAATGTCGAACGTCTAACCCATCGACGACAGTTCCAAGCATATTGCGACCACAGACTTGCTTAGAAGTTCAGACGTAACGTCGCCACTAGCAAAGTGCAGCCACTTGGCTGCAATTGTAATGGTAAATGTACCACATACAAAACTTTTTGCCTCGTAAACGGCATAGACTAAGAAGTTCTGGACATAGTTTTTTAGGCACCACTTTTAACGCACGCCGCGCAGTGTGTTGTCTGAATATTCTAACAAGTCTGTGATTGCGAGGCATACAATATTCAGAAAAGCTGTGATGACCGCTGTCTGTGTGTGAATTTACTTTTGATTTTTTAGCCACGTGATCAACAGTAAGCACATATTGTTGTGATTTTATTGGAATGGCCCGAGTCCATTGGTAGTATACAAGCGTTAATTACATACCTTAGAAGAATTGCTGCGTTCGTCCAACGGTATTATTATTAAGTGAAACCTAGTTTAGTTTTAACTATGTAAATAAACTTATTTTGATATAACTAAGCAGCTTTCTTTTTATAAAGAGAAATTTTCAGAACTTTATCTTGTGCTCTCAAGTGACAATCGCATTTCTGAATAATTGTAAGTGGCTTGGCAGATTTCACATAACTTTCGAAAGCTTGTTAAACGAATACAAAATAGCAGATGTAAGCCTTGAATATTACTGCACACGGAGAGCGAAGTCTTCGGCTGTGACGTCACACTTAAATCGATTATCGTGCATCGCAATAACAACCTTGCACAACAAGTGAGCCACTATTTAAAATTAAATTCTGAAAAAACACCAGCTTCTGATGACAAGCCTTATAAAGAAGGCAAGGCAATACAAGACAAGAAATGATGCCCCGGGCCTCTGTACATATCTATATATGTAATAAGACAGACTTTATCGTGTCCGTACACTGAATATAAAAAAATGGTAGGCATTAAATATGAAATACAAAAGACCGAATCCGTATTTTTTTCACCGTTCACGGGTTTTCGCGGGAAAACCACTGGACGAATTTTGAGAACTTGCCATGATGACAGCTTATAGTCCGGAGTCCAACATATAGGATATTTTTTATTCCAATAATTACATGGTATTCTGCGGGTCCGCCAGAAAACTATTGCAGGAACCACTGGCCGGATTTGAATGAATCTTGGCATGGTGATAGCTTTTAATAGGACCAACATCTAGGATAATATTTATCCCAGATTATTTATGGATTCCCGTGGGTTAGTCAGCATGGCTTGCCTATAGGATCGTTCCCATAAAAACTTACGTAGACACATCAAAATAAGTACCATATTCGAAATAAAACATATGTTTTGGGAAGTGAGGTTGGCTTCTTATGGTATTGCAATTGATCCATTGTTGGCCGATTTCTGTCGTTCTTAGAGTTTACTAGGGATAGATTAAGTTGGAGATGTTAGAATTTAAGAATAGACGAAACTACTATAATTACATTTTACCTATTAAGATATTCTTCATCTTTGTCTTTTTGATAGTCATTTTAAATTAAAAAAAAACATGTTACGACACACATTACGTGTCTGTGCGTCATAAATACATCATGCATAAATGAATACGAGATTGTCTCGCTAGGCAATATCCAATAATGGCTAGATTAAATTACAAGTAATAAGTGTGACCGATAACAATAACAGGTGATAGTATATCTTGGAACCAGGTGAGTATAGTAGTAAGAAATAAAGAAAAGATAATAATCTTTGGTACAAAAAATAATTTTGGAGCAAACAATAGATGAAATTGTTCATTGTGTGATTTTATAAAAAAAAATACAACTTTCTTTATCATCACAATTTTGGAATTTTATAACAATATGTGTACTTACATGCAGAAAATATTATGAAGTCTATAAGATGGCATTGTGGATTTGTGGCTATAATTTACTTTTAGAAAACAACAAAATATCACTGGTACTTACTGGATCTACATGGTTTAGGTTAGGCAAGACAATGTTTTATCACTAATAGGTAAATATTGTATATAAGGAATTGTCAGGAATACCTGCTGCCAGAGACAAATCCTGCAGAAATTGTCTACTAATGATCAATGACCACCTATGTAAGTATTTAACACATTACACTAAACAATGATCAATGTCATTATATTTAAAACTAGCTGTTGCCCGCGACTTCGTCCGTGTGGTATTTAACAAAGACAACCATTGACAACAGCCTGCTCGCCCATTCTGAGCCTGGGACGCATTGCAGGGTGTTGCTATCAAACTTTATCAGGCGCTGCGCTGCAACATTGTTTTTTTTTTTTTCGTGAGATCCTATTTTTTTTTCTAAAATAAAAGTAGCCTAAGTTACTCCTTGTTACATCAGCTATCTGCCAGTGAAAGTCTCGTCAAAATCGGTCCAGCCATTTCAGAGATTAGCCGGAACAAACAGACAGACAGACAAAAATTGTAAAAAATGTTGTTTTGGTATAGGTAACGTGTATACATCCAAATGCACTTAGTAAAAAGCGGTTATTTTAATATTACAAACAGACACTCCAATTTTATTTATATGTATAGATGTATAGATAAATATGGAAAGGCTAGTGCACAAATAAAGTATTAAACAGCTATTTTATAATAACGGTTATGATGAAAAGTTATTTAGTGTTGCAATGCAGCAACCAATCTCTGCTTTGTTTAATTAACTCCAATTGAAAACACACTGAATGACATTCAGAATTATGTTCATCATGCAATTATTATTGTAGTAAGTGCTGCATGAATAAAAAAATAAATTACACTATTCATAGCCACATCTGTTATAATAAAAAAATGCAAACAAAGAAATTACTCAACCAACAATATGACATATATACAATACAATCAAATTCTACTTGTTATAAACATATTAGTATATTCACCTCTATACTTCTTGTAGCAAATTCCACACCTATTGTGGATTTAGACTCTAAGTTGAATTCATTTCTAGTGAAACGTGACAGCAGACTGCTTTTACCAACCCCAGAGTCACCTATTAGCACAACTGAAACAAAGAATTATACAAATCAATACACAAACAATATTTGCGAGTTATTTGTTATTTTTCATGCTATAGCCGTAACATAGGGCGATTAGATCATATAATTTGATGAAAGATGACTCACGAACAACGAAAATTTACGAGAAATCGATAGAAGTGACTCAATCAGCTGATGTAAAACAAACTTGGATTTTTGTAATAATTACCGCATAAACCTGCAATAATACAGGACTTTAAACATAATTGAGATATAATAAGGCATTCTAATACAAAATGAAGGAGAAAATCATATCAATCAGTTCTTTTCTACGTCATTCAGAGATGAAACAATGGTATCTCCAAGTCACATATCGTATCAAATTTCTCACAGTAAAACGATTATATGAATAATACTGTGGACCTAATTGAATATGATCACTGTTACCTTTGAATAAATAGTCGTATTCGTCCTCTCTTGTGCCCATTTTGATTTATCTAGAGCTTGTTCCAATCGACGTCAAAGTCGGTCAAAAATATAACGTCAGGTTGAAACGTAAACAAAATAACTGGAGACACAAATATCACAGGCTTTTAAAACACTGCACAGTTTTCTATATATCACTTATAACTAGAGATTAATTAGATATAAACTGGTTTCAAACAAATAAAATCCTAAATAGTCTAACAGAGACAGAGACAAAATGGCGGCTTGTTTTACGCCCTCTGATGTGCGTTCGAAAAGAAGAGCTTTTAAAATAATAAAAATTTTTGCTAACGCTTTACTACATCGAAATAAAATAAATGTGGGTATTATGCATAGAAAAATAAAAAATGTGCATCAGTCGCAATTTTAATGATGATTGCTGATTTCTTCAATTATTAATTTTTTTATTAAATTCAGATTGTGATTCGGAACGCTTATTTGAATTTTGCTTTGACAGAACCTTGTGACGTTAGCTGCCAACTAAACGGATGCGAAAAAAAGGCGGGAAACCTTTAAACCAGGAGGGCGCGTTTTTTGAACAAAAATTTGTTTTGTATTATTAATTATATAGTGAACGAATTTAAAGGGGCCTGGCCGTGGCCGGAATGACGGCGAAGCGGAAGAAACGAAAGGCGGATGGGGATCTTCCCCCGTCGTCGCAGTCGTCGGAATCTGACGATGACTCAGGACTAGATAAATTTAAACCTTTTAAAATAGATAATTACTCTCGCCGATACCCTGAGGATGGCGGGAATTTTGAGTACATTGTAATTTACGAAAGTACTGAGGTGTCTAAACCCATTGGAGACCGAGACTTGATGGCGCTAGGCGCGGTCCTGAAGCGTCATCATAAAGGAATTAAACGGTTCAAACGTATTAATAGGTTCAAGGTTGGGGCAATCTTTGAGCGGCCTGGTCTTGCAAATATGGCTTTAAATAATGTTAAGGTGCAAAAAGACCTGGAGTTAAAAGCGACAATACCTGCTACACTCACGGAAATTACAGGGGTAATACGCGGTGTTCCCACATATATGTCTAATTCTAATATATATACCGGCATTTCCAGCTCCAAAGATGTTGTGTCCGTGCGTCGCCTGATGCGTCGTGGACGTGATGATGATGGCAATCCCATTTTATTACCCACGCAGACGGTGGCGATTACCTTTTCCTGTCCTACACTTCCTGATAGCGTCGATATAAATAGCTGGTATTTCGAGGTAAGCGTCTATATTCCACCTGTTAGTCAGTGCCTGCGATGCCTACGCTATGGACATATTGGCAAGTACTGCAAAAACAAACAAAAGTGTTCGATCTGTGGAGAGGATCATCATTACAAAGAATGCCAAAAAGCAGCCAAAGATGCAGTATGTGTGCATTGCAATGGCAATCACATATCCATTTCAGCAGAGTGCCCTAAACGAAAGGAAGAAATTGAAAAGAACAATAACAAATACAAACAAAAGAAGTATGTTGATCTATTCAATAACACAAATTTCCCTGACCTTACCAAAACTAAATCTGACCATCACATAACACAGTTTTTACAATCAGATCGTATTCTTAATTTAATAATATCCACCATTGTTAAAATTAGCTCACAAAAATCTAAAACAGACAGTCCCATTACATCTGAGACTATTAAATCAATATTGCTGGATAATTTTAATACTAGTAAAAAGAGTACAACTAATAAAAATGGATAAGCTCAATATAGTTCAATGGAATGCTCAGAGTTTGCTTAGTCATAAACATGTCTTTTCACATTATTTATACGAAAATGATATACATATAGCTATAATCTCCGAAACTTGGTTACAATCATCAAAAACTATAAATATCAAAGGATATAAAATAGAAAGATTAGATATTGGATCTAAACATAATGGTGTTGCTATACTAATTAGAAATTATATTAATTATAAAAAGATACAAACTTATTCAGATAGTTCTCTACAAAATATAGCCATTCAAATATTTATAAATAATGAAACTTTGTCTATAGTTAGTTTTTACAGTCCTACATCTGCTTCTCCTTCTAATTTCAATTATACACAGCTTGACAATTTAATAAAGTCTGTTCCACAGCCATTGATACTAGCTGGTGATTTTAATGCACATCACACTATGTGGGGCTGCACATCCACGGATTTGCGTGGCACTACTCTCTTAGATGTAATAAATGATAATCATCTGTGCTTGCTGAATGATGGTTCTGCAACAACTGTTGGTTCCCATACATGGCAGCCAAATGCATTAGACCTTACTATTGTTTCACCCTTGTTAGCCTTAAGATGTAATTGGCATGTGCATGATGACTCATTTTGTAGTTATCATCTTCCTGCAGTCACTACTCTTTTATGCAATCCTGTAAATATAAATAACAACAACTATGTTAATGCTAATTATTTCCGTCCAAATTATAAGTGTGTTGATTGGCAGAAATATCAACATGTGGTAAGTTTAAAACTACATAGTAGCAATTTTGATTTATCTGATCCAGAAATGTGTTATGACATATTATATAAAATTTTGTTAGAAAGTGTATCTGAAGCAAATACTGCTAATAAAATCTTTAATCCAGTGTCTCAGATTCACAATAGACCCAAAAGGAAGTTATATTTACCTTGGTGGAATCAAGCCTGTTCACAGGCAGTTAGTAAATGTAAGTCTGTTTATTTGAACTTCAAATCTAATCCTACAATAGAAAATTATTTATCATTTAAAAAACAACAAGCTTTGAAGAAATTAATCATTAACAGAGAAAGACAGACTGCTTGGACAGAACTATGTAACTCATTCAATCGGCAAACTTCAATATCAACTATCTGGTCCAATATTAGAAAATTTAACAAAACTTATAGTCATTCACATAATTATGCTAATGATGATAGCTGGATACAACCATTTCTGGACAAATACACTTCCAATCCTCCTAATATGCCAACATTAGATCTTTATGCCAATAATATTGATTTCCATGTTGATCATTTCTTCATGAAGCCATTTACATTTTCTGAGTTTACAGGTGCTATATACTCTCGTAGGGATACTGCATTTGGTTTAGATCATGTATCTTACAAAATGTTCAAATATCTTGACTCATTTAGCCAGCAAATGGTTTTAAATATTTTTAATTCATTGTGGAATAACATGGTTATTCCTAAATCATGGAAGATTGATTGTCTTGTTCCCATACTTAAGCCTGGTAAAGATTCAAATCATCATGACTCATACAGACCTATAGCTCTCACTTCCTGTACAGCCAAAATATTTGAACAGTTAATAAAGCAGCGTCTTGAATATTTCATAGAATCCAAGAAGTTATTACCTTGTAATCAGTTTGGTTTTAGGAGAGGACGCTCTGCTTCAGAAAGTTTAAATCATTTAAACTTGGATGTGCATGATGCATTTGCTAGTAACAAGTTTTTAATTAGCATTTTCTTTGATATCACTGGTGCTTTCAATAATGTAGATCATAATGTCCTTGCTAATGAATTGCATCTACTTGGGTTGCCTGTAAAATTAGTAAAGTGGATTTTCAATTTTCTAAATGGTAGATCTGTATATGTAAGAAGGAGAAACAATTTGTATGGGCCTCAGTCATCCCATAAGGGTGTCTGTCAAGGGGGGATATTAAGTCCTTTATTGTTTATTTTGTATATACATAGGTTAAATAATATATTAGGCACTGATGTTAATAGTCTGCAATATGCAGATGACTTAACAGTGTATTGCACAGGTACTAACATAAGACTAGTAGAGAATAAGTTAAACACTGCTTTAAAAGGTTTAAAAACCTATTTTAATTACTTGAAACTAGACGTTAATTCAAATAAAACTAGAGTCATAATATTCAGCAGATCCAGATCTTTACTCACCAACATCATTTATGATGGTAATTTACTTCCTGTTAGTGATGAGGTCAAGTTTTTGGGAGTTACATTTGTCAAGAATTTATCATGGCAAAGACATGTTAATGGTTTGGCAGACAAAGCCTTGCGAGCTTTTAATATATTAAAATCACTTGCCAGAACTTATTGGGGAGCTGATCCAAAAATTTTACTTATGTTGTACAAATCCATAGTGCGCTCTCATTTTGAATATAGCTTTTGTTGCTATGCTTCCAATTCTGTTCTAGTAAATAAACTGGAAAAAATTCAGAATAGAAATCTTCGTTTAATTACAGGGGCTATGAAGACTACCCCTATCATTTCAATGCAAGTTG
Organism: Pheosia tremula; assembly: GCA_905333125.1. Lineage (NCBI taxonomy): Eukaryota > Metazoa > Arthropoda > Insecta > Lepidoptera > Notodontidae > Pheosia > Pheosia tremula. The sequence goes on from HG995407.1 coordinate 816,737, forward strand.
AATGTAACATTCCTTCATTGTCTTTTAGATTTAAGTATTTAAAGTTCAATTTCATTTTAAAGCTTCACTCTTTTGACAATCATCCTCTTTTAATTAAATTAAATGACTCCCGATATTTAGCTTCAACTCCTCTATCTTCCAAATATCCATATATTCTTCGTGATTATACTGAAATATCAACATACATTAAAAACAACAATGTTTATCATGCTGAAAATTGGGCTTGCTATCATGGAACCTTTGAAGGTAAATTTCCTCCATCAGACATTATAGAAATAGACCATAATCTGAGAACCAAGCAGGATGTTTATGAGAAGCTTTCATGCTGGACAGACTACCAGATTATCTACACAGACGGGTCGAAGAATGAAACAAGTGTATCTGCTGCATTCTATGATACGGATAAAAAGTATGGTCGAGGATTTCGATTACCTACCATTTACACAGTTTTCTCGGCAGAGGCCACAGCGATTTTGGAAGCATTAAAATATGTACAAACCGACGTTTTGTGCTCCAGTGCATCACATTTTATTATTGCGTCTGACAGCATGTCTGTTCTGAAATCTTTGAGACATCCAGCAGGGCTATTGGCTATCTTTTTGATGGTCAGTGACTATCAAGCTTCAGTTGTACACCGAACTTTGATGATAACTGAGAATTTCATAACATTGGTATTGCGTATCACATTGAGTGGATATCAAGTTACGATGACTAACGTGCGGGGACCGGTGCTCATCGTATCACCACTTGACGCCTCTATTTTTTATCGACTATTATACGGCTATGTTGAGTAACGCCTTTTAAGCGTTACAAGACTATATTGTAGAGAACATATCATATTAAGCGGTTTATATACAAATGACATGTGAAGCTGGCAGCAAATTCATTATTTTGTACAAGTTGTTTACTTCGATCGTCTAATGGGATTACTTAAATAATGTGTTTACGAGTTAGTGAAAATAAATTAAAGGTAAGTAAAACCACATAATTGATAGGTTCCCAATCAAACGACAACGTTTTGCTAATAAATGTAAAAAATGTTATCAAAGTTTATTTTCATAGGGGATAAATTTCTTCTTCATAATCAGCTTAACAAAATAACACCGTTGTTTATTATGCAGGGTAAGATTAAGTTTATAATGATGTAAAATATCTACTTTTAAGATGCCGGCACGAAGAACAGTTTCCGTAAGGCAAATGGAACACAAGCAATGTGGAATTTGCGGAGTCCCATCGCGACGTAGCATTGGATCGCTTTCCGGGGGGGGGCCACAGGCAGTTCGAATTACCCGAGAAGCGTGGAACTCCGTAACGGTCCAACTAAACTCTGTGGCAGAGGGAAAACACCAGACCAATGGCGTAGAGTAAGTTAGCATCTTATATCCTCTATAAATACACCATCATCTTAAAATATTACTTACCTAAAACATTTCAACTTCATCATAACTAATAATACCAGCAATTTTATTCTCATGAATTTTTTGTCACTTTATCCTTGGTCCCATTTCAATCCATAAAGATCACCCACTTAACCCAGACTCTCAAAACACTTCAGTACCAAAAAAAAAACACTTAGGATAAGTAGAACTATGTTAAAAAACATGTTATTTACAGGACATGCTCAGTGCTCCACCTCACCAGTCGAAGGTTGAGGTCACAATGACATGCAGCCACAATGGAAGCGATGGTGGATTTAATGAAGGATATATGGGATGATGTACACAGTTATGTAGCTCGTATGGGTTGATGATTGACATAATTATGCTACAAATTCAAATAACAATTATTTTTATACGTCAGATTATTTATTGCATTTTTTTTCAATGTTTCACAAACCAAATTGTAGTTGTAAGTACATTCACATAAAAAAACAATAAAAAATTGCTGTAACATAGTAAATAAAGTAAGATTAATAATTTAAAAAATAATAATACATTAAAATATGTTAATAACTTTAGACTTATTATTTGTGTAGGTAGTAAAATGTCATATTCCATAATCTTTGGACTAATATATCCCTAGAAATGTTTGGAATTGCCTCAATTCTTGCCAACTCTGAAGACTTGTCTCTGTTGGTCATTGTGAACATCATCAATCTGAGGCTCAGGCATTGGAACATTTTGTGTATTGGCTATGTTATGAAGAACAACACCTTCATTCACTATCTTGGCTGCAGGGGCATTAATTCCAGACATATGAATCATGTGAAACACCACCAAATGATGCATCAACATGCATATTTAAATTAGTATCACAAATCTAAAACAAAAGTATTATTTTACTCAGTTGTTAAACACATGTAAGTATAAAGAGAGTAAAGAAAAAATATATATAACCATATATGATATATGAAAATACCCTTCCTATACCCTCCCTCATATTTTAAATACTTTTAACAATAATCTAAATAGTAATAATTCTTACATTTAAAACATTCACAGAATGATAATTTTTCTTATTACAATATGCTTCCTCATGATCTATAGATCGGATTATTGCCACATGTGTAACATCAATACACCAAATAATGCCTGGAAATCGCATTTTTTTTTCATGAACCTGAAAACAACAATACAATAGGTCAATATAAAATATTTCAATATTAACATAATACTATTAAAATTAAAACATAATTAATAGTTTCACTTTCAAAATGATTTACGTTTCTTGCTGAGATGAAGGAAACCTTTATATACTTAAGAATTACTTCCTGTACATATTGCATCAGTAACTTCATGCAGACATTAACTAAATGTGGGCTGGGATATATTACATATAAATGAGGCACCTTCATTGCATTGGTAGGACCCATTGGCAATCAAAAACATGATTAAGTTTATCAATCTAAACATGTTGGTAATGATATTATTATATTTTTACACCAAAGATATTATTTTAGAAGATAATAGAATAGTACTTACTTAGTTCCTTGCGAATAGCTGTTTTTCGTCAAGCCTGTGGTAGGTATGGATTGAGTTCTTCCAAAACATGTTGGAATCTTTGGTGAAACAAAAAATTTGCAATAAACTCTCTCTCTGGCAACTGCAATGGATTACTAGCGTCGCGCAGACGGTGTCTCTTAATACGTAAAAGACTTTGTTTTCGCTCTTCTTCAGTAAATCCCAACAAAATCAGACGTGCCATTCGTCTATACACACGACACTTACTATAAAACACAACAAAAGTCGCAACTTTTACCCATTTTACTAAATTCTGGCTACGGTGATAATCAATAGAACTTCTAAAACACTGCCTTTGAGTAGTGTCTTTCACGAAAGTCATGACGATTTAAATTATTATTAATTTGATGTCCACTAAGCTTACACAATCGCAATCTTATAAGTATCGATACAAAAACATCTGTCAAAACGTGTTACGGTGGCTATCGCCGGTACTCGGTGCTCATGACGTCATCCCAGTTAGTCACTGAAGTTAGCCAATACGAAACTAGCTATTTGACAGTTAATCGTTGAAAACTTTGCTAAGTTATCTTCACTATGAGCTGTCAACTGAGATACGCAATAGGGCCGCAGGTTATAAGAATGAACACCATATTATATATGATATAAAAGAAATCCTGGTAAATTTGGCGATATCTCGTAAGCAAATTATACTTCTTTGGATACCAGCGCACGTGGGCGTGATTGGTAATGAAAGTGCAGATTACCTTGCCAGATTAACAAACACTTTGGGTGGCAATATTACAAATATACCAAGTCCGTGGAAAGATTTGATACCTGTTTATCGTGCAGAAATCAATAAAAAATGGTTAGAAGAAAGAAATGAGATAATTCGAACCAAAGGAGCATGGTATGCCGGTATTAATAAAGATGTGGGCAAAAAACCTTGGTTTGCAGTTGACAATGAAAATTATTTAAAGCGAAAATTTTACACACAGATTATGAGACTGAGATTCGGACATTGTCGTTTTAATGCTCATTTACACCGCATGAACATGATCGCTTCCCCTAAATGTAGTGAATGCAACTCGCAGGAAGATCAAACATTGGATCATATATTCTTTAAATGTCCGGCCTTTAACATACAACGCCTATTGCTCATAGATCAATTGCTGGAAAAATATCAAAACATCCCGCCTTCCCTACAGAACCTTTTAGCTTGCCCTGATAATTTTACGCCTATCTATGACTTTATCAACTCCTCGCTTGGAGATATTTGAAGAGACAAAATAAAAATACAAGACAATTCATCAAGGACTAGACTAGTTTTTACTTTAACAAGTAATCAACATGGATATATAATTACTGAACTATTTAAAGAAAATAATTATTCAAGATTTGGCACTTGTGCCTTTATATTTAAATTGTATACCTGCAAGTAAATTTGATCAAGAAAATACCCATGACATTGACAACATCAGAATTGGCAGTATGGATTGATTCCTTCGCCTGTCCTACTGGACGAATTAAACTACTACTACTACTAAACGGATGCGGTCCTTATTACAAAGAATAAGCTATTGGGAAAAAAATGCGTTCATTGGAATTAAAACACTGCGTATAATGTAATTATTACTTTATTTTTTACAAATATAACTAATATTACCATCTACACAAATAAGTTAACATACTATGCTGTTGCAGCTACAACTTCTTCCTCGTCATCGCTATCTTCTTGAACTTCCTTTGATAGAGTTTGATTCACATATACAAATGGATCTATTTTAAGTTTTTCTTTAGATGGTGGACTTACTAGTAAGCACCTATAACATAACAAAAACACATAAATGTCAAAACGTAATAAAAAATTGTGAAATATAAATTACATCATATTTTGCACATTATATTCCGATTATAAAGCGACATGGTGCTTATAAAATAAAAAATACATACTTCGTAATAAAGAGTCCATCTCTCTTTGGACGCGCAGACTGTAAATCTTTAAGCAACGCTTCAATATTTTCAGCTATTTGTTTTGGATCCATATTTAACTGAAAATAAAGAGCAGAATTATTGCTATGACCGACAAAATCCAATATATATTTTTAATCTATACTTATATTTATAAGGACAGAGTACAGACGCATGTAATGTATAAACACACCCTTCCAACAGGTACTTCAACAAATCCGTAGTTCTCCTGATGTTCATCCTTCACAACTCTGTACTGGATTCCGCCTGCGAATTTTTTCACCAGCGTCTTCAGATCGGCATCCAAAGTGCCAGAGCGCAGGCTTGGGAAACGGCGCTTCATTAGGCCGCGAATGGGCACTAAGTCTGTTAGGATGTTCGGATGGGCGACTATGTAGTCGTAGTCGCCTAGTTTGATTTGGCCTTCCTGTTCACAAAAATTTACTCAATTTTAAAATTATTCGTTATTACTTGGTAAAAATATTAGGGGGAATGAGTGTGGGGTCATGACGAGTTCTTTCTCTGTCGCACGCACTATGTTTTACATAAGTGACGTGACATGCATGTACCCTTGCACTGCTCCGTTTATCTTGATTGGAAACTATAAACATCACGGTTTTTCTATAGTTAGAGTTGTTACTTTAATTGTTTCACTGTTAGTAATGGTAACACACATATAACATAATTGTCTATGCTATACAAAATTGACAAACCCTGAATGTCTAAAGAATAATATTGTCACCTGAACTCTCTTGATAAGTTCGTTGCCCCCAGCGGTTGTGGCGCCGGCCTCAGTCACGGCATTCAGCTGCTCGGAGCCCTTCACGAACGCGAGAATGCTGCGCTCCTCGTCGCGCGGGAATGGGTTAGGTAGCAGGGAGAGACGCGTGAAACTCTCCAAATAACGGTTCTGTTAACACAGAAAAAAAAGTATACATAGACAATAGTTCATGGTGAGTAGCCCAAAAAGTAATATTTAACAAGTAATTGTGAATCCCAAGTGTAGGGTGTATTTGACAGATAACATACATATAGCTTATCCAGAATCTTGTGTAACAGGCCCTTACAATTCAAATCTGTGTCTAAAGATTGGATACTAAATTTTATAATTTCTATACAAACTTTCATGTATCAGTTCAAAGCTGTTAAAGTTACAGGACTGAGACAATGTTATAGATCTAACTATATTCCAAGATCTTTTTAGTTCAGGTGAAGTTTCCAATCTCATTGGTAGGCTTAAGAAAAAATATTTAAAATGCCAGTTTGTAAGTGACCCATATACATATACCAAATTAATGGTTTGAGTTAGTTTTCTTCTGGAGTTTATGGAAGCTGACAGTTAAAATTATCTTTTTAATAACCTTTTTAACACCAGTCATGTCAAATTCAATCTGTGCTGAAATAAATGCATCAGGTGCATTGTACATAGTGGGGTGGTGGGTCTGCTGGTGAGCTTTCACAGCATCCTCAGCGGTATATACAATCCATCTGTAGTACTTCAGAGGGTACACATCATCTATTGGCGGCGGCTTGTGTATGTCATCTGTGTGCTTGCTGATGTTCGACTTTGCTATCCTAGAATTAAAAAAATATATGATATAGGGTTTGCTGATTGATATGGGTGATTAATATCAGAAAAACCAAAGACAACTTGCTAATTACAATTGTTTTGTCAGATCTCAAAAACTATAAAACATTTTACAAAATGACTATTGTTTTAATAGGTGATGATAAATTATTAATTTAAATAGATAAACTTTATTATTGATAGTGTTGATTTCTTATAAATAACCATATTATTTGGGCAGGACACTAATTCATACAAAGTTTACTAAATAGACTTGCAAAAGGAGAATTTCTATTCATGGTAACAATTTATCCATACCATAACAATTAAATATTTTATTTTAAACTTTTTTTCGCAAAAGTAATGTGGGTTTTGAATAGGGAAGTGGGTTAATTTAGGCCTGCTTTATTTATAGTAAAACAAAATATACCGATCCTTTCCTCTTTGGTTGTGAGGAATAAAACCAATTTTGGTGACTTCAACCTTGACCTTCTTGGCACGTGCCTTTGCTCTGGTACCTTTACGAGCCGCATAATACACAGGGGCAGTGTGCAAGGATCTCTGAAATCAGATTACCACATGATCACTAGTGTAGGCTGGCAATCTCCACAAAATCTATAAAATATGAATGATGATTAAATATATCAATTAAGTTCTTATTACTATAGGGATAGTTCACAAACACTACCCTAGTAATGAGGGAGGCTACTACCACTATTACTCCGTAACTGAGTTTATCCAGATTCGATGCCCACCCCAGCCGTTTAACATTTGATGCAAGTTCACCCTAAGTACAAGCTTTAGCTTAGTTGGAGGGGTTAACAGGAGTACTAGTAGTTTATCGCACATTACTAGCGGTCTATAAATAATAAGTAGTTAGGAGGTTAGGCTGACAATAGTTGTTGAATAAACAGGTATGCAGGAAAACAATAAACACATCAGGGTATCTTCATTTTATTGTGAGAAGAATGTCATTGGATTATAATGTTAGCGATCATAAAACGACTAATATATGTATATGATAATTATTACTTACCAATGTATTGGTATTGGTTTTATAAAACGCTAAAGAGGTGTTGAACATAGAACCTAAAAATAATAAAATTGTTGTAAAACTTCCATATAAACATTTTATTTGACTCCACAATAACGCCACACTTACGGAACAAAGTCCCGGCCATGATTGCGGTAGTAAATATTATAAATCGGTTGTTGTTACTATCTTATTATTTATTTTTTGCAACTTTATTTCCGATGCCCAGTAAATATAAAATTAAGAACTGACGTATTGATTTAAGGTTATCCATAGATATTAACCATAGATGGATATTTGAATTTGATAGTTCCTTGTTCTCTTATTGTGTGTTCATAAACGTGCACGAGTGCATTAAATTGAAATAAAATAGAATAACTTGACTTTTCAAGTTCTCCCAAGATGTCCGATAACATTTTCAGTATAGTATCTACAGCTTTACTGAAAGTGATTCATTTCATCATCATCAATGTTATCGAAACTATTATTATCATCAAGGGCACTTATTATTCAATAACGATTATTAGGAATTACCTGACTCTGGCACAAATGCACTATTTTGAAGCCGATTACAAACTTAAAAAAAGAAGAAGAAGTCTATCTTTATATATATATTGTCTATGCACAAAAGTGACACAAGTCACAAAATAGAGATGCGCAAACTACATCTTTTACTTGATTACAGATTTATAAATCTTTTCACTCAAAAGATTTAAATCACTCTTTTAAATCTTTAAATCTTTTAATTCCGTGTGTGTCGGAATTAAAAGATTTAAAGAGTCATTCATACGACACATCGTAAATGATTCGAAGAGATTCGGAAGGAGAAAAAGATACATATACTACTGATTTCCCTTCATTTTTATCAGGCTTAGGACTGTCAATCTAGCTTTCATAATTAACTAAACAAACTTACAAAGGACTAGGTTGGCGTTATTAAATACCTACTTAGTACTAATGAGGTATAAGAACGTACTTATTTTTGTACCAACACACTTGATCACTACCTAATTATTTACATTTATTAAAGTTTTTAATTATTTACAAAAGTCAAAATATCATTGATCAAGAGTTATTATTTATAGTTTTTGGTTCAATTCACTATTTACACTCTCAAAGAATTTCGCATACGCAATTACAAGCATCGAAACATTCGAAACATTCAATCAAAACTAAAACATAACAAACCGTCACTCGATTTCCTATTTAAAAAAAAATACATTCCACTTAATTATAAGGCGCAGAAAGAATAGTTTTCTCAGCATTCTACATTATCCGGCGACGCGTCGTATGCAGTACGCACGCGCGAACTTACACATCCTTCTCTATCTCTTTCTGAATCATAATACCAGCCTATAGTCTTCTCACTCCACATCGTAATGATCTCAATTGAATCAATTTGAATCTTATCCAAAGTGATTTAAAGATGTATTCCAAAAACTTCTGATTTAGTGATGCATGATGTATTATTGAAAAAAGTAAATCTTTTTTTCAATTCACTCAGGATTTACACATCTCTATCACAAAACAATTTGTTGAGTATTGTTGACTAAAAGTCGGTTGCCGAGTAGTATCCGTTTTTCCGGAGATTTTCCTTAATTATTTAACACAAAATGTATTAAAGAATTAAAAAACATTTTTTAATTTATATTCTAAGTGTAACAACTGAAAATGGATAAAGTAAACGGTACATTATTAGTAATATCTTTGTGCGCATTGTTGTGGGGTGTGGCCGGTCAGTATGAATGGCAAATTAGGGATGCTTTCGACGAAATTAGAGGGAAACTTGACAAGGTGTCGGCCGATAACTGCTATATCACACATCTCGATGATCTCTACCTGCCGGAAGACTCCGTATCTCACCACCCTGACGTGAAAGAAATAAATATAAATCCAGTATTCCCGAACCGTACCGCAATGCTGCATCTACATAACATGGCTATGAATAGAGCCTTTTTCTGGAGTTATATTCTCCAGTCGAGGTTCATACGACCAGCCATCAATGACACATACGATCCCGGTATGATGTATTACTTCCTATCATCTGTGGCGGATTTATCAGCGAACCCATACATCAACGCCAGTTCGATATATTTCTCACCGAACATGTCATACACATCTTCGTACCGAGGGTTCTTCAATAAAACATTCCCGCGATTCGCTCCACGAGCATTTCGGGCAGATGATTTCAATGATCCGGTACATTTACAAAAGATATCAACACTAAACACATTCTATATTGAAGATCTGGGTGCGTTTGACCCTGAAAGCTTGTCGAAGGATTATACGTCTGAGTTCTACAGGATCAATGAGTGGTACAAAAAATGGTTGCCAGACAATGTTGCGAAGAGACATGACACTAAGACGACATACCAAGTGGAGATCAGATATGCCAATAATACTAATGAGACCTTCACTTTCCACGGACCGCCTGGAAATGATGAGGTTTGTATGAAATGAAATGAAATTTATCCACTTGAGATATGGTTTATATTATGATGTTATTTCAATTAAGACATAGAATTTCATTGCAGTTTTAAGTAAATGCTTGTAAGGTTTATCCTTATGTTTTTTTTCTTTCAGAACCCTGGGCCAGTGAACTGGACTCGGCCATACTTTGACTGTGGAAGACTGAACAAGTGGCTTGTGGGAGCGGTGTCCCCTGTAGCGGATATATACCCTCGGCACACACAATTCAGACACATTGAATATCCTACGTAAGTATATTTTACATTTTTGCAGGTATGCTATACCAACTTAGTCACATTACATCAGAATTGGGCATGAGAGTGATCAATCCACTCACAGAAATGGTAGTTATTGTTGCTTGTCAAAGATGGCAGTATGATTTGATGACTTATAAAATGTAATATGATCAATCAATGTTATTAAAAATACAATGTAAACATAATTTTATAATCTGTTATTCAAGCTAATTTGAAAACAGATTGATGCCTTAGTTTCATTTTTGTCTTCACATTTCACACTGATGGTATTCATTATCAGCCTCAAGACAATAAGTGATAAAGGTGTCTGAAACCTGCCTTTGAAAGCATTGCAGCCTTAAATATTTCAAATGGAAATGCACTCTAATACGGTTGAATAAAGGCAATTTTTGCAAAACAGGAATGATAGGTTGATATTTGAGAACTCTTGGAAAACATGCTTATTTACCAGGTACACAGCGGCTGTTGTGATGGAGATGGACTATGATAGGATAGATATAAACCAGTGTCCACCAAGTGAGGGTAATGACCGGCCTAATAGATTCGCTTCAACTGCTAGATGCAAGGAGACAACTGAGGTAAACACAAAAATAAAACAACTAGATAACATATGAACATGTATCTTTTACTCATCTGGGTATCCTATCTGACAAAAAATGTTACCTCTCACAACTAAAAAGCTAAATTCAATGATATTTTATAGAATTAAACTCTTCATGGGCAGTAGTCTATGGCGATTAAAAGCACTGTTACGGGAAACATGAATAAAAAAGTATTCCGATTCTGTTTGGATCTGAAACCTTTTCAATAGAGTGAATAAAATCTTTGAGTAAGTGTGCCCAGTATGATGGCATTAGATTCGCCCAAACGCTACAATGGCACCAAAATGTGGGTGAACACTAGTGCACCTCTGCCTACCCCTTCGCGAAATTTATAGGCGTCATTTTGTATCTTTTTCAGGTTCTAAATTAGACCAAACATGTAAAGAATATTCATTTGTCAGTGCAAATTTTTAAACAAATAGTGTCCGTCACATAAAAGTGTTGTCAAAATTCCACATTGTGTTGTTATCTGCAGTGCGAACCGCTCCACGGCTGGGGCTTCCGGCGCGGCGGCTATCAGTGTCGGTGCAGCCCCGGGTACCGCCTGCCGAGCATAGTGCGCCGCCCCTACTTGGGAGAGATCATTGAGCGAGCGACATCCGACCAGTATTTCAACAACTTCGATTGCAAAAAGATTGGCTGTGAGTATATCTCATGAGTTTACTGGTTGTTTCCATAGGAAAGACATTCAGAATTTTATTTACTATGTAATATTTTATAATTAAGTAAAAATTTTATAATTAAATACTCTGATTTCGATTCAAGAAATTGTGGATACATCATTATATACACTCACGCCGGTATCCCATGGGGGTAGGCAGAGACCACTGATTGCCATATGGCATGCCATTTTCGCTTCATTCACATTCATACACTTTGCTCGGTTGAGGGTGGTAAGTACTTGCAAATTCTGGAAATGTAAGCTGAAAGACGATGAGGTGACCTAGATTGATAAAAGTATGCTGAAATGGTTTGGCCATGTGGAGAGGATGGATAAGAGACGACTGACGAAAGAAATATACCGAGCAAACGTGTGTGGTAGTGTTGGAAGGGGGCGCCCAAAGAGAACCTTGGGCCACCATCCATGGAACTGTCCACTTGTCCAGGGATAAACCGGCTGCCGGTGAAGTGGGAGCGCGCGCACCCGTTCCTGCGCGCGCTGTACCGCGACCGCTACCGCGAGTACGTGAACGCGACGCGCGGCGCGGACGCGCTGCACGCCGAGCGCGTCAACCTGTACGAGGTGCTCAACTTCATACGAGGCGTGCAGCCCAACAACTGCTCCATGTCAGTACATCTCTTATTTCATTACATTCTTATCAAAAACAGCTATCTCACACCTTAAAGCTCTAATCGCCGCTGCCGCCGATTATGTGTCGTGTCCTTCCGACTTGACTAGGGCAAGACCTCGTCGTCCTCGACACGTCCTCGTAGACACCCCCCCCCCCCCCCCCCCCGACCCATTCACCGTTCTCCTCGATGCGGAAATCGAAGAATGAAGAATCGGACACTCCAACACAATCTAACAGACACCGACCTCGATGGCGAGGTTGAAGAGTCCTCTCGTCCGCCACCGCGAACAGTTGCGCCTTCGTACCTACGCGTAAGCCGACAAATTCCTCCCAAGCAACAGCCCAAGCCGAGGTCGTGTCCCATGTGGCGCCCTTGAGCTAGTTGCCTGCCCCTCTGCCACCCCTGGAGGGTGAAGCTACAAAAGCAGCACTGGCCAGCGGCATACTGACCATTCACAAAAAAAACACATTCTTAGCATTGACTGACCGACAATGCACAATACCTAAGCCGTTGGACTCAGAGACATGGCATTTGGAGGATATATTCCTTGAGTACCTTAAAGTTGCACTAAAGATGGATTTCTGGAAAATGACACCCCTAGGGTGTCAAATGGGGGGTCAAAGTTTGTAAGAAAAAATCTTTTGTTTATGTTACAATCGAGCACATGGCTGGTACTATAATAATATCTCAAACTACAGAAACCTGCCATATTAGTGAAAATCATGGCAATGTTACAAGTTGGTTTTCGATGTAGAAGCTGGAACTGCTATATATTTTTTTGGTTGAACGCGTATCACAGGATACTCAATGTATTTTGCTAAAACTTGGCTTGGTTATAGCATATGATTTGAGTCAAACCTTTTAATCCGGATCAATGTTAACCACACTTTTTATCCCAGGAATAGAATGTTTACCGCCAGATATCCATAAACCTGTCTTTCAAAATCCACCGAGTCTATTTTAGCCTGGAAATGGATATGATTTCGTTGATATTGATCGGAAATTTTAAACGCCAGTTTCAGAGTTATTTCAAAAATTGTTTTATACCCAGGTAGATCTCAATGATTAAGGTGGAAGCGATCAGTCGCATTCCCATACATATTTCAACATGGTAATACTCGATACACATACAGTTTTTTAGTTGTACAAGCATTGTTATCAATTCTCTATAAATTAAAGAGCTCGCAGATGAAATATCAGGCAAAATCTTATAGTAATAACATCATAAAACGATATTAAATTTTAGGCTTGTGTGCGTGAATAAAAGCGCCTCTGTCCAAATTAACCCGTAACTAATAAAGCATCCGATTCTTTGTCCTTCAGTATTTACGGCGACAGATGGCAGCAGGAGTTTTTACTTATAATACATAAAGGCATAACATGACAATATATAGAGAAATATGGAAAATTTTCTATAAATAAGTATAAAAATTCATAATAAAAATTTAAAATTAAAAAATACATATAAATTTCGTTCGTCCATCGAACCTACGAACAATCGCATTTCACCGATAAAGTGATCATACAGCCACAGAATAAATGTGGCCCCTTCAGTGTTGCCAGATGTGATTTTCTATTTATACCCAAATTTGATATTATTTTTCTCCAAAATGATACAATTTGCTTGAGTTTTACCCAAAGGCAAAAAGTTAATAATATCGGCTTAGCTTTTTGCCTTTTTCTTATTTTTTCTTTGAAATACTGTTCTAATTTCCAAACTGAAGCAGTAGAATGACGTTTTTTTTTATACGTTACGCATCCCCACTGCATGGGTATTTTTTTCTCCAAATTTTTATCTAAGAATTTCATTTCTCCAAAATTTCTCCAGAGCCAAAATTTTTACCCTTAATTGCGAAAAAAATACCCAATCTGGCAACACTGGCCCTTATACTATTATAGATGACAGTTCCTGTGGAAACTTGAACGAGCGTCTTTTTTAAATTCTGTATACATTATTTTAATAAAATATGCCGCTTACGCACGTACAAGGTCATAGCAGAGTCGGAGAAACTGATAGGGATGGAGCTATCGATGAACGTAACACGATAACAGACACGATATTTTTTTACAAAGTGTAAGAAACTAAACTATTGCTGGATATTTTTGTACAAATTTATTAACTTATATTACATTTTATTTCAAGATGTAAGTATATTATGTTGATTCTTTATTTATTTATTATAATCGAAATCTGATGAATCATCACTGTCACTCATTGAGCTCTCCCCAACATTTATTATAAGTTCCTGTACTTCTATATTATTATGATTCTATTTTATGTTTATCATTTGAATGTTTTTGTTGTATTTGTCTTTGTTCAAAACATAATAAATATATGGGATCGATATCATTACTTATTTGGTCACAACACTACAACTCTATAGTTTTTTGTTCATCGTGACATTATTATTTCATCTAAGCGCTTAGGTAGGTACCTACACAACAAAATCGTTTATTTATTCATCTAGTAGGTACACTATCTATATTTTTAATTGTAAACTTGACAAATAAATAAATACGTAATTTTTGTTAGTCTATATATTTTAAAATTCTATATACTACAATTACTATCTAGGCATATCTATACCTATCTAGGTAGGAGACATCATTTTGTAATGTACCTACGTTTTTTTTAATCTTGAGCCACTTGGGGTGTGTTATTATCTGTGTGTGCAGATCGTCATGAATCCCTATTTCCTGTAATCCAAGTTTTTAGGATTTGTCTGCACCCAAAACATATTTTTTTCGGGTTATTATAATAAAACAACCTGAGTAAAAAATAAATACATACCTACCTAAGGCATGTATTTATTTTTTAAAATAATCAATGAATGAATGAAAATGTCGTCATTGTTTCAATTGGTTGTAAATATCATTGAAACCTATCGAAATATTCGTCTTCTTGACTAGTGGTCTACGTAGCCTATTGTTCTACACGGTTGATGCAAATGTGTACCATAGCAAGTTCGAATCTTGCCGGGGATCGTGTCTTTTTGTATGATTGATTCTGAATATTAGATTTCCAAAACACACAGCTCGGCCGTGCTAACATGGTGGTAGTAATATAACGAAAATATTATTTCTGCAATAGTTTATATGATTGCGAACTCAAAACTGCGAATAACAGCCCTTAGGGACATTCATTGAATGAATGTCTGTGCGCACCTGCGCGCGGCTTTGTTCTCCTCGCCGCGCCCCGCGCCCCGCGCCCCGCGCTGCCGACGTCGCATCGGCGCCGGCGGCCGCGGCTCGCGGTGTGCGTAATAAATGGCAGCTCGGGATGGGTGTTCGGCTTTTTGTTTCTACATGTCGACTTTATTTGATTATTATTATATCTTTTATTTTATTTTGTGCACGTCAGTTTTGTTTTTATTATGCTTTTATTTAATTCTCATTTCGCATTTGTTTTTTTTTTGTTACGATTTTTCATTACTCAACGTATTATATCATGTTGCGCGGCATCAATGCGTCATCAAGGCCTTGCTCTGAAAACCAGCGTTGAGGCATCCCTCGGATGCCCCAACTTAGTGCTGAGAGCAGACCTTGTTGGTTGCAGCTACGCACGGCGGGAAACTAACTAATATATATAACTAATATAAATAAGATCTATACAATAAACATTATATTTACGAACATGAAAGTATACATTTTTCTTTTCTATCTTTTATTTCTGAAACGAATATTGCAAAGTTCGCAAAAGTATTTCTATTATTTTACAACCGATAAATAAGTTTTTTTATGATCGCTCTATCTTGTGGCATAAAAAGACAACTTTTAGTATGCGAGACTTTTAACAAGTGATGCGCTCTAGCGGCACAAAAAGACGTGTATTTGTCTATGTGTGAGTGCCTATTTATACAATGAATTTCTAAGCTATGGTTTCTCGTCCATTATAAATGATTTCTTTTAGATATATCAATGCAATGTCGTAGTAGTGCTCGAAATTTGCAACATCAAGTCTCATAGATGCTCGATGTTCGTGTAACTAGTTGCAGAAAAACAGGGCCATCTATCGAAAATGTGTGGCAACCGACCCTGAGCATTCACCTTAAATGATAAATGTTTGCAGGTATAATCCCACCGATCTCTTCCTAAATGGCGACATCGCGTTCGGAGCTGAATTCCAATTCGAAAATCAAGCGAAAATGGCTCTCCGTTTGGCTAACTTTATCAGTGCATTTTTACAAGTAAGTTACACAAAGACTACAATGCGAGTGGGTTTCCGACGCAGTATTAACGATATAGTACATAGCATTTTGTATCTTATTTCTGTTGTAAC
Organism: Pheosia tremula; assembly: GCA_905333125.1. Lineage (NCBI taxonomy): Eukaryota > Metazoa > Arthropoda > Insecta > Lepidoptera > Notodontidae > Pheosia > Pheosia tremula. The sequence continues at coordinate 833,108 of HG995407.1, forward strand.
AGGTGTCAGATCCGCTAGAGGTGTTCAGTGGCAACCGAGTGGCTGACAAGCCTTTAACTGAAGACCAGATGATTGGTGAAACACTCGCGCTCATACTCGGAGACTCTAAAATCTGGTCGGCAGGTACATAAAGATATTATTACCGCTTAATTTCTATTGTCTAAACTTGCGGCCAAGAATAACTGTGACAGATTACTATGATTGAGACATAGACTAACTCTATGGTTCCATCATTAACAAAATTACACACAAATATGGTATCATTTTGTCTCCTATTACCGCACTATTTCTTTGCTAACTACAATAAAGTAACATACAAAAAAGACAATTCAGAACTCCTCTTTTTACGTCAACACGGTTAAAAATATGTAGCGCTATGCTATCCATAAAACTTATCAATATTTGAGATAGTTATTTTATCTTTCAGGAATATATTGGGATAGGAACAAGTTTACAAACAGAACATTATTCGCGCCGTTCGCTTATAAGACGGAGTTGAACACGAGGAAGTACAAACTCGAAGACTTGGCGAGACTAAATAAGACTGGTAAGGATTTTAAAACATCATTAACATCTAGTGTGAGAATGTCTAGTACTCAATCTTCTTATATATATATATATATATCAAGTTAATTCAGGTTAATTTTTCAAGTGTGTGTTTATGGCCAAATCCGACATTATAGGGAATATCGAAAAATGTTTAAAGGACTCTCTAGACAGATTTTGATTTGGTTTCATTTCCAAATGACTTAACAATATAATAGTTGAACATTATTTTCACAGAGGAAGTGTACACCAGCAAACAATGGTTCCAATTCCTTAAACAACGTTGGTCAACCAACTTTGACAGCCTTGAACAGTATTTCTTGAAGATGAAGATCAGAGACGATGTGTTGGGCCAATATTTGAAGAAATACGAACGCTACCCAACATACTACAGGGCGGCCAACCTCAAGCATGGCCACTGGACGAGGCCATACTATGATTGTAACGGACATGTTAAACAGTGGGTTGTTACTTATTCGGCACCATTCTTTGGATGGGACAGCGTTAAAGTGAAACTTGAATTCAAGTGAGTTTATTATCTATATAAGTATATTTTTTTAAACTGTGCATGGGCGGTGTCGGTACATATATAATGATTGCACAGCGGTTTTTTTTAATATTGTACTAAAATTCATTTTTCTTCGATGTAGTCATCCATTTAGAAGACCTTATTATATTTGATAAATTTTAGGGCTCGCAATATACCGTCCGCGAATCGTGTTTTAGCCGAAAATGGAAGATCTTCCAGCCAGGCGGGTGGTATGCCTGGCGGGGCGGCCGCTATGCCCCGACGGTTATTGTCGGGATCTTGTATATATGTTACGTGCTCCGAAAACTCTTATAGCGCGACTCAGGATTGTGATGACAATTGTCTATTGCTCTGAATGCGTCTGCAGTGCCATCTGTGTAGCTTGTGCGGTTGAAGTGGTGGCTACAGTGTCCTTCTTTTCTTAAGGTCCAATTTACATAATTTCGAGTCCATACCATAAAGGACTTTTTATTTTGTTTCAGGGGTGTGGTAGCAGTGACTATGCCGCTAATGTCTCTGGATATCAACCAGTGTCCCGACAAGTATTATGTACCGAACGCGTTCAAGGGTACCGATAAATGCGACAGGAGTTCCTCTTATGTAAGTAGCTTATCAATCAATATACTGGTGCGGGTACCAAAGATTACTCGTTCTGCTATTTTAGAACTGATATAGAATATTTAATTCCTACTTTATTTAGTACATCCTAATAAGTCATAGAATTATTTTTATAACTAGCTGTTACCCGCGACTTCGTCCGCGTGGTATTTAACAAAGACACAACCGTTAGCAATAGCCTGCTCGCGCGTTCTGAGCCCGCGTTTTTGATGTCTGTTACAAAACAAAAACGCCACATTTCGCAAGCAAACGAAACATCAAAATTTACCGCCAATAATTTTCAGTGCGTACCAATCCTCGGTCGCGGGTTCGAAGCCGGCGGCTACAAATGCGAATGCCTCCAGGGCTACGAGTACCCGTTCGAGGACCCCATCACTTACTACGACGGACAGATCGTCGAGGCCGAGTTCCAGAACATTATATTGGACAAGGAGACACGTATAGATATGTTTAAGTGCAGACTGGCCGGCGCGGCCAGTATACAGAGCAGTGTTGCCATAGTAACCGCCGTTCTGTTTCTATTGTATAAGCTGAGATAAATATGAATCAGTACTTTTTGGGTCTTTTCGCCTGCATAGAATCTTCCATGTTTGATATTTAAAAAAAAAAACCATTCCTCTTGACAAAATGCCTACCCAAAAGTAGGTGACACCTTTTTGGAAGAAAAAAAAATGGATCGATTTTCTTATGAATTTTAACTCATTCGTTTCTTCTTTGTAAGAATCAAATATCAATTTCAGTGTAGTAGCGCTCAAGTTGTAAAAATATTTTACTCAAAAATTTACAGATTATAGGGATGTGATAATAAGATTGTATATATTGATACCGACTATATGTAGTTATGAATATCTTAGCATCTTTAAATGACATTTTCGAATAAGAAATTTATAAGTCACTTTATAGTAATATAGGTAGGTATACATCGCGAAATCGGACAACAAAATTTAAGTTTATACAAGTACCTAACTACGAAGTAAGAACCTACATTTGTTAGGTTTTCGGCATTGTATTAGTATTTTATGTTCTTTTTAGCATTTATATAGCGTTTTACTAGAAAATAAGATGTCTTCTTTTTATACTTTATCTATGATCAGTTAATCATTTTAGTTTTTATATCTCCTACTTAATTTCTATATGAAGGCCGTCCATTTGTAGACTGATAGCTCGAATTGCTGAATCACATTGCAATATTATTATCGTGTATAAGTTAGCGTAAAGATCGACATTAATACTTAAGGTTTTGTAATAAGCCTCAATTTTACTTGTTTATTTTTTTTTGTTAAAAAAGGTGGTTCTTAATTCAACAAGTAAATATATATTTTTTATTTTATACAAATATATTTTGATTCATATCTTTGTATAGACCTCTTATATGTTTTATTATTATTTTATTTCGTTTTGCAATAGGCACACACGAATTGTTTATGTACTTATATTAACAATAGTTTGTGTTTTCTGTCTGAGAAACTAGGTATAGTTATTCTAGATTATAGGTATTGAATGAGTATTAAGTAAATGAAGTATTTAGTATGTTCGTTTTATAGACTCCATTATAACATAATGAATGCACAACTATGTTAAAACAATTATGTGAATAAAATGTTTAAAGCATATCACTAATGGTGAAGATACTATAATATTTTATCTATGGTGAAATATTGGAGTAAGTGGTTACGAAAGACAAATTCTACTAGTCTACACAATCCATATTCCTTGTCGAAGTTGATTTTCAATATCGCTCATAATTATATTATTTTCGTCGTTTGTGATGGTGAAATTGGGGATCAATTTTGTGAAATATGCTCTAACATTTTTTTTTCATTGTCTATGACGCATTTAAAAAGAAGTGTATTAAACAGCAGAATCAAGACAATGATTCTATTGCCATTAATAAAGACAGTACGGTAGTTTGTAATGTTATAGTTACAGGGCTTTCAAACACTGTAATCCCATTCTCAGTACCGAATTGAGGGTACATGCGGATTCTCGGAATAACGAAGGTTATAGGAGCCCTTCTGACCAACTCTAAATAATTATACTTAGATAATCTTATTCCATCATAGACTTATTATTACATTTCCAGACAATAGACTTTGTAACCATGAATTTTATATTAAGTATTTTTTTATTAAATAATGTAAGTTATTTTTACTATTTTTTTTCTATATTCATATTGATTATACTTCACAATAGGAGAACAAGTGCTAGAAATACAACCATTAGAGTATTTCATTATAATGTGTGACTAAATTGTAATGTTATATTTTGTAACGAAATTATTATTTCGCTCAGCCGCCGTCCATTGTCAGTGCCTTTTTGTAATTACAAAATGTTTTGAAATATAAAGGAGTTTCAGTAATCCACATCGTCTTGAACGCTGTAAAATAAAATATTACATGTAAATTCTTCAGTGTTTGGTACTAGTGAATTGATCCTGCAAATTAATCAAAGGCTAAGCTAAGGATAGCTCGACGGAATTTTGAGGAGTTTTTTTGACAGCGTTTTTTCCTCACTGATATTTCGTATTGCTTGCAATCATCTCGTCCGATAGAAAGTTACATCTTGGCGGTCGTACAAAAGTACTCTTCTCTGCCTACGATTTAGGTACAATTTCACATACCACTATGAAGTGGAATTTTGTCCAAAAAATCTAGTTAACTGGAGTGTGGTTTAAAATAGTAATGCTTATCAATTCGTGCAAGTAAAATGAATAAGGTACCTTGTTTCTACATACTTGTTGCTAACCATGTGGACGCTTCTCACATAGACAAGACCAATAATTAACCCGAAGTACACGGCGATGTAAACCACCATGTATAGGATTACGAGCAAGCGGAAGAATCCCATGCTTTATTAGGGTAACACATTTTTGTTTTCATCTACCTACATGGTGGCATAATTTCTCGCCTATTACGTTTCCACGGTATTTGAGTTGAATGCGTAATACTATTATTGTTCTGTGATGCGTACGTAACGTGGCTCAATTTTAATATTATGTAAATATGCAAAGAACTACAACATGTTTGATTGACAGATTGTCAGTTTTGTGTAGTTATAGTGAGTTTATTGATGTAGGTATTCAAAAAGTTTGTCCAATAAGGTCCAAAATGGCTGTAAGTAATATTTTAACTGTAGACAGTGAATGAAGCAGTTTAAACAATAGTTCTGTATACTTTGATATTATACACATACAAGTTTAATCGTATCATAATAAAATTGTTATGGAACATTTTATTATTACTTCATAACTCCCAAGTCCCAACCCAACTCCCCCATCGCCCTCGCTCGCACGTTACGTTTAGAAGTAGCAAGTAGTAACTATTCGTCCAATTCATTGATATATAAGATACTAAGTTTCCGAACGTAATCTGACGGTAGCTAAGATGGTAGATGCGTTACATTTATTTTCCGTACAGCACGACAACGACGACGCGACGTGACGCAACGACTCGATTTTTCTTGTATCGGTCGTTCGTTTAGTTAATCCATTTTACTGTCGTACTGTACTGTATTCTCACGAGTGATGTATTGCCATATAAAATTTTATAATGTACAAATTGTCGGAATAGACATTGCAATTCGAGACTTATCTCGACTATAAAATTACGAACGTCAAAGCTGTTCCATTATCCGTAGTTAAATTGTAGTCAGTAGTAGTTGTATACAAGTCTTTGGTGGTATGATTAATTAAATTCAATTAAATTGTACAAAGTCGTTAAGTGTAAATGGTATTGGCCATTGCTATCATTTTATCAGTGACACTGACAGTAAGAGAATGTATTTATGTTCTTTTATGTGACATTGGTAATTTAACTGGTTGGGTTGGTTTCGTATAGTTTCTGTGATAAAACGCGGAGTGCGAACGATTTACGTAGGAAAATAAAGTTGTATAATCAAAAAGGTCGAAATAATATAATTGGTTAGTCACCATTTCATTTTGTGTCCATTTTCATTAATATTTTTTTGTATTATCATGCCTGTGTACATAACCTTGACATGCTGTTATATTATAAGTATACGTAATTTATTAAAAATGAGCGTGTTACGTTATGATCTAACGCTTATTTTAGGGCTTTTCACTGCTTGTTTATTGACTCATGTTATGGATTCGAGACAAATTTTGTTTATTTTTTTTTCAGTGAAAATGAGTGCATTTTTCAGAAATATTATGAACCAAGCAAAAAGCAAAGAATTTAGAGAATATTTGATGAGGTGGGTATATTTTTTGTGATCAGTAGGTATTTAATAGGACTTAACTATTATGCTTTGCCGTTTGCCCAGTGGTGGGTCATAAAATAGGCTAAATAAGTAATAACTATATGTTATCCTTACCTCAGAAGCAATAGTGCTCTGTACTAATTTTCCTCGGAGCTCTAATAGAGAACTTACCTACGAACACTGACCCGAGAAGTGGCCAATAACATAAAGTAACTATGATCACCACAAGTTGGGAAAATCCATCTTAATGTTCCTGTATCTATATCATATTTGGTAGGTGTAGTAGCCTTTTTTTTTATACATTATAGGCAAGTATTTGATCTCGATCGCACCTGATGGTAAGTGAGGATGAGATCTACGATGGAGCATACTTGCCTAGAAGGTACCTGTTCACTCTCGACTTGAAAACACCCAGATTGAAGTCAACGGGGAACAAAGATTATTTGTATGTATATACTATATTTATTGTTTTCAGCACACATTTTTGGGGCCCTGTTGCTAACTGGGGCATACCCTTAGCAGCTATAGCTGACACTAGAAAAGACCCTAGCTTTATTAGTGGCAAAATGACAATTGGTAAGTTAAAATCATTGTTCAAATCAGTCAGATAAGAAGTAACTTATATGAAAAAATCTAGATATCTTAGATTGTCATGAGAAGACTAGGATGCTGTATCAAATAGCTCAAACAGGTGTATGACATGCCAAACCACCATTATTGTTAACAGATATAACATGTTGTATTTAAAAGTACTTAAGCAGAGTTAAGTTTTGAGCTGAGGTCCATGTTTTGTATGTTGCTGATTATTACAGACATCATTATTTAACTTTAGTCTCAAAATTCAGCTGATAGTACATCCTGTCTGCCAATTATGTTATAAAAGATCACTAATTACTCTTTTATCTATGCTATATGTTATCTGTAAGTATGCCGTAAGTAAAGGCGGCGACAAGCCAGTATATACCATCACGCCTGCATTCTCAAGGCGATAGGCAGGGGTCCAGCGCAGTGCACATACAACAGAAAAAAAAAACACCTATGGTACTATTAGGTACGTAGGTTGCATACCTAACAGGTACTTGGCCCTAATTTAAAGGGGTGCCGCGGGCAATCGGAACATAAAATGAAAACTACACACTTAACAAGCCTTGAAATGCTTACTGTCATTTTATTATTTTGTAGAAACACAACAGCATGACGAAGGCCCAATTAATAACTCACTTCTTTAAAAGCAAATCACGTTTTTTTAGGAAACATTATCTGAAGGTTATCTCTGCTCAGTGTAATAGAATATTATCTCAAATTTGTAGGTATTTTTGTTATCTACAGACAGTCGACACTTGTATTCTTATTTACAGATGCTTGTGTTATCATTCTTCTCAATGCTTCAATTGGAGCTGATTTTGTATGAGAATCATGTACTTACTTATTCAGTGGAAAATTGCCACTATGAACTGATGACACACCAAGTGTCTCAAACGTAGCAATACTTGTATTATGCAGCAGTCATTTCTGAAATTTGTCTCATTAGGAATCAAATCCATAACCATGGTTTAGCCCACACTGAAACCAACTGCAGTTGCAGAACATCCACTGTCTTCATATCTCAATATTCTGTTCACTCAGGAAGCTACTATATATATAGCACTAGCTGTCCTGGCGAACTTCGTACCGCCTCAGAATCATATGTATGAGAAAATGAATTTATTGGTACTCTATGAAAAATTAAAATAAATCTATTCCACGGGAACCATACATTTTACCGGGATAAAAAGTAGCCTATGTGCTATTACATATTATAATCTAATTAATCTATCTATGTACCAAATTTCATCCGGATCCGTTCAGCCGCTTTGGCGTGATTGAGTAACAAACAGCCATCCATCCATCCATCCAAACTGTCACATTTATAATATAAGTGGGATTATAATCATTGATTTTGGAGACATTTGGTCTCGGACTATCGATAAAAACAATTGAAGAACTACCGTGCATAACTTTTATTGATTGTTTCAGCTCTTTCGTTCTACTCTTTAATGTTTATGCGCTTCGCCTGGCGCGTCCAGCCTCGCAATATGCTCCTCTTCGCATGCCACTTCACCAACGAATGCGCGCAGCTCACCCAGGGCGCCAGGTTCATCAACTACCACTATATACAGGGAAATGAGAAGTCTCAGAACAAATAGAGCTAAGACAGCACATTAGAGGCTTGCTCGTTTTGAACTAGATAGTTTGGGTATGGATTGATAATGCGAGTGGGTACATATGTTGACATTGTTAAATCAAGCACTCCATAAACGGTTGCGGTGTTACTACTACATGCGACATTTGAATACGTGTATATGTGTGTGTGTGTCGTCTGGTCACGATTCGAACTTCGGGTGTGAAAGAGACAGCTGCCGAGCGTAGCTACGATCTGCAACTACGAAGTGCGGGAGACGGACAGTGGCCATACTGTAGCAAGTACTATTGGGACCAGCCATCCATCAGGGCCCCTAGTCTGCTAACACAATCGATTCATAATCGAACAGCAATCGCATCGTAACTATCACTTTTGATAGATATTGTATGGGATAGCTGTCAAAGGTGACGGTTACTATGCGGTTGCTGTTCGATTATGAATAGATTGTGTTAGCAGACTTGGGGCTCAGGCATCCGTCAGGTCAATAGCTATCATGCAGCGCGTGACAGCTTAAAGTTTTTTATGTAGTGTTATCATATTCTGTAGTTACCTACGCACTGGGCCCCAAGTCTGCTAACACAATCGATTCATAATCGAACAGCAACCGCACAGTAACTGTCACTTTTGATAGATATCCCATACAATATCTGTCAAAAGTGACAGTTACTATGTGGTTGCTGTTCGATTATGAATCGATTGTGTTAGCAGATTTTGGGCCCTGATGACTGGTCATCGGCAATATTGTCGATGTCAAAAAAATGGCCAAATGCCGGATATTTACGCCAGGGGCGCTGCTGGTTAATGTATAAAAAGATTGTAAAAATTATTAGCTGTTATAAAACATGATGTAATGTATATTTGAGCTGTACCTGGCGCCCCAGATAGTTGATCGTGTCCGTGATAGTAGCTGCTGCCAGTTTATGAACTTGAGTGCTTTAGTAGCTATCGAAACGTGCCAACGTGATATTCATTAATCTCAGTAGTGAGTTAAGTATTGAAATCCTCTTATAGCCGGCTTATAGGAGTAACATATTGTACCTACTAGGATGTTTGATAACACCGTGATACGCACATTTTTACCCAAGCAACGTCTGTCTCACTCGCACCCATACTATTTATTTACTGTAATAATCGCCGATAGTTCAAAACTGTATTCAAGCGTCTGAGATATTATGGGTCTGGCGGACCTTGAAATTATTATGTTGACACCAATACCCGTAAAGGTTATCACACATTGACCTGTACGGTCGTGAGAATTGTACCATTTTTTTTCTGGCTGTTTTTAAAATGAGAGCAATATTAAGTACCTATATGAGAGCTGGTAGCGAGGAATATAATGAAGATTGGCATAAGCTATTGCTTATCTAGGCTAGGTATGTAACCTAGATCTCATAAGCCTCAATATACTAGAGCCTCTAGTTATTGCTTCGCAATGTGAATGAAACCTTCACAGCAATTAATGGTGACTAATTTGAAAATAGAGTGGTAAAGTTTAAAATTGTTTTGCCCATCAAATTGCATTGCAATGCATTTTCATTCAATGTTGAATTAACATTGATTTATCTATACTATTCGTTACATATAAATATTTAGTACTACTATAAAGGGTGCGAGTAACTTCTCGTAATAAAAACCGTTACAAAGAAAACAATACCATGGGTTCAACTCATGGCATTTGACCCGTGGGAGTTGGAATTTTCCTCCGATCTTTTCATGGATACGCATTTCTTTCAGTGTTTTTAAATGCATTTTAGCATGAAATCTTAATAGAAGTCTTATCTCTACGTGATTTTAAATAAAAACAACATAATTACGGAGTTACACCTAAAACAGCAATGTAAATTTAAACTTGATACGCTCGCGCGCGCTCGCTTCTCCCACAAGTCGGGTATCGCGCGGAGTATTCTGTTGTGATCGCGTGATTAAGGATACATCGCGTGCTTAATAATAACAACATATTTGTGCAACGGAAAGTGTAACCTATACCCAAGTATTCGCTACGATGCCCTATTATTATTACATCTTGTATAATAAGGTATTTGACTAGATTACTCCTAGGCAGCTTGAAGTAACTGTAGATAATTAGTCGTCATTTAAATATTATCACCTTAACTTAAACCGAAATTTAAGAAATATTAAGTTTGAGAATTTGTTTATTTTATTTTGCGTACTAAAATAATTATTGGACTACGCTATAAGTATATGTTTTATTTGACACTGTATACTATAAGTATATTTATAAATGATGTTATACGGGATAATATACAGGTTGTAACATTGAGATGTGTCCATATGTGGACCTCGGAAATTCTAAGAAATATGTACAACAAATATGTTCTAAGGAACATTCACAGGGTCGCTCTGATCTGAATAGTTGTCTATATAATAAAATATTCTGTAGTTGCTATGCTGTGGTGTAATGGCCCCTTTATCGTGCACTGCAATGAGCTACCTTGTAACATATTTTTTAATAAATATGGATACTCAAGTTGCATTGATATACTAATTAGATGAATTTATAAATCCATTTCTCACGTAGGTAGGAATTTATTTGAATTGTAATCAGGAAGAACACATCGCATATCGAAATATTGTTATATGATTATATATGTTATCTATTCCCCCATACCCTTTTCATATGAATATCTTACAATATCATATAAATATCTAATGACGAAAATATCTTTACCTCGTTACCTCACCTACATTATTCTCGTAGGCTTTATTGCAAATATTGTTTATTGAAGAGTGCCCATTTGTTTATATAGCCTCAAACATACGAAACGTGACCTAGTAAATACAAATCCTTAGCTCAAATGTTATAATCCTTAATTATAGAAATACCCCCGAATTTATAGACGTTCTATAACATTATCAAACGTCATATTATAGTTGATGTGCAACACAAATCTCTTGTGCGCTGTACTATATGACGTTTGATAATGTTATAGAACGTCTATAAATTCGGGGGTACGTCTTGTGATTCACGGATAGTTACCAATACGCCAGGCCCATCGTAGTAATAAGATAGTAGGTTGTATAGAATCTTATTAAATGTTATTTTTATCATTATACAAGGGTATATTTTTTAAAATATTTATTGTAAATTTTATCATTAAGTATACTCTGTTGTTGATCTGTTTGTCTGGTTTTATTGCCTAACCTATATTCTAATCTAAAAAATATAATAATAGCAGCCCTTTTAATGTCCCACTGTTGGGCACGGACGTCCCATGAATGTCAAAGTAATATCCTTAAAAAATAAAATAGTGGTATTTCGGTAGTCTCACCGTTTCGAGCATTAAGCAAATTAAAAACAACTCTTGTTACCAGCATTAAAGTAACTTCTACTGTTAAACGCTTCTGGTAATGAAGTTTACATTGCAATAACAGCGCGAGTGTTAAGGGTGAGTTATATGTGACCATGCAGCCAGGTGGAGTGGTGGGCTGCGGAAGGCGGCTGAAAATTCTGAGGACTCTAGAAGACCGAATATGGATGGATACGGGGGGGGGGGGGACTAATCTAAAGTATTCGACACGTATTTCGGCTCTAAATCAGGTCTTCTCAGGAGGGATGGAGTAAGTGTGAGCCCCCCTGTCTCACGACTCAAGTACTTTAATAAGACGAAAAATACCAATTTTAATAATAGCTTCAAGCAATAAGATCGAGATTTAGACTCTCGGTGAGTCTAGGGGAAGACTAAATTGCCTTGGCATACGCTAAATTTAATCAGTTACAATGACAATTCCTAAGTGAGTTGATTATACTTTTGACTGTTATGTGTAGTTCCACTTTAAGTAGTGCAGGATATGTTTTCCGCGGTGCATTTACAGAGACAATGGCCTGCGCTTAGACGCAGCAACAATGGCCGCGGTCTCATTGTTCGGCACAAGTGGTGTTCGCGCCGCGCCGACTCCCCACCAGGTGGCGACGCTTAATATGATGAAGTGATATTCACGGAATATGCAAACGCGTTTTGTTTACCGTTCATAGTGATTTATTGTTTTGGATGTTTGCCTGGATGAAATAAAAAAAAAACAAGCTTTAAGTATGTACTTAGTATTCCCGAACTACCCCTCCATGGGTTGATTTTGTACTTGTATTGAAATGCGTTTTATAGGTATCTAACTGGGTATACATATATGCATAGTTTACAAAAACTAAGTTAGAAGACGAGCCGATTGTCATAGTTGGTAGTTGGCTAGTGACCATGCTTTCTGTAGCAGGGGTCTCCGGATCGAATCTAAGTGTAGTGGTGTGGTCATCTGGCGATTATGTATCGACCTACTTAGAACTAATTTTAGAAGATTGAGTACCTACCTACGACCGTACTACATTTTCTGCCATTTGTTTACATATCTTGCGTACTATGTATTCTAGACAGAAGTTGCTTATCAACCTAGTGGGAGTGGAAACATTATTTTAAACATTACACAAATACTAGTCTTGTTACATGGTGCAAACAAGCCCCTCAGCTATGTTTACCTGCTCCACACGGCGCACAGCAAAGCGAAACCACACACAGATAGCTAGTGGTTTTAATTAAAACCAAATTGTACCACTAACAGGTGCATGTGCACCGAATAATTCGCTTTCGTTGTTTGTTATTATGTTTTCGGTCGACTACGGACGGAATGGAAATTGCGGTTTTTAGAGGCGCAGCTACCTAGATAGATTATTATTCCGAGGGCCTAAGTTACACGCATTGGACGAGTAGATACAATATTGTTATTATTCAGGCATACACATACACTTTGGGTTCAGAAAAAAAAAAAGTATATTTTTTAAAATTTGTTTAAAGAGATTGCTCTTTGGTATGACTGGTAGCTATCATTATTTAGTTCGTATTTATGTAGATATATTGGCTGGCAAATCAAAGCCTTATAAGTAGTTCAGAATCAGAATCAGAATATTTTTTATTCACGTAGACCATTATTGTACAGTACTTATGAATCGTCAAGTTACAAAAATATTATGCTACTGCTTTACCACCCGTTCGGAATGCCGTTCCTATGGAGAAGAACGGGCAAGAAACTCCATGGTTGCTCTTTTTTTTTTAAAATAGATCTTTTACATTTTTGAGCAATACATTGTTATAGGTATGTGAGAACAATGTAGGAACGGCTAATCAAACTTTAGCAGCAGGTCAAAAAAAAACAAAAAGTACTAACTAAGTATAAAATTACAGTTAATGGCTACATGGTTCCCACATTTACAAATTACTTATGTAAATGAAAATAAAAAGGAAGAAGAGAAATACAAAATCTTAATAGTCTGCTCAAACAAGGTCATTTATATTCCTGAGGAGCCGGACCAGCATCCAACCAAGCATTTTTATCCTTAAGATAAGCATCTAGTGTATAGTATGCCTTCTTACATAGCGTACGTTTTATGCACGCTTTGAATTTATTTTCACTAAGTTCGGTAATGTCAGAGTGTATTTTATTATAAAATTTAACACAATACCCCATGAAAGATGTGTGAATCCTTGCTAGTCGAAAGTGTGGTTGATCTAATTTGTTTCTATTTCTTGTATTATAACGATGTTGATCACCGAGCCTTTTAAAGAGAAATAAATTTTTCCTAACATACATAATGTTTTCATAAATATATTGGCATGGTACTGTCAAAATATTAGTTTCCTTAAATAATTCTCTTAGGGATTCGCGACTGCCCAAATTATAGATGGCCCTAATAGCCCGCTTTTGTAAAATGAAAACCGATTCTATGTCAGCTGCTCTCCCCCACAATAGTATTCCATAGGACATAACACTATGGAAGTAGCTGAAATAAACTATTCTTGCGGTGTTCACATCGGTTAGTTGCCGAATTTTCCTAACAGCGTAGGCAGCGGAACTAAGTCGTCCCACTAAGACTCTGATATGAGGACCCCACTGTAACTTAGAGTCGAGCGTTATCCCTAAGAAAACCGTGTCGTTAACAAATTCAAGCTTCTCATTATTCAGTACTACATCGCAATCACTACTTTTGACATTTGGTAAAGAAAACCTTATACATTTAGTTTTCTTGCTATTTAACGCTAAGTTATTAATAGTAAACCAGTTATGTACCTGAAGAATAGTGTCATTTACGTCGTCAAAATTATTTACATGTCGTCCCACTTTAAAAATCAAGGAGGTATCATCAGCAAATAACACTATCTTCATCTTATTTTGAATTATATGCGGTAGGTCATTTATATATACTAAAAACAGGAAAGGACCTAAAATCGATCCTTGCGGAACACCCATTTTTACTGCAGAGCCTAACGATTTAGTACCATTTATAAGAACACTTTGCCGTCTGTCTCCTAAATAAGATTTTACAAGATTAAGAGCATTATCTATAACACCGTAGTGCTCTAATTTAAGTAAAAGGACTTCATAATTGAAGCAGTCAAATGCCTTTGAAAGATCACAGAAGACGCCAATAGCATCCTGTGAGTTCTCCCATGCATCATAGATATGCTTTATTAGGGTTACACCGGACCCCCCCGGGTTACCTGACTCAATTGAAAAACGCCGAAAAAAAAAGTAGGTACCTACATAAAATAAACGCAGAACTAGGTACATCGCGTTTCATCTCAAGAAGGAAGGATACGCGCTAAAAGTTGGAGCGCGATCTTGGATTCGCTTCAAATGTAAATAAACCGGAAAAACGGTGATAATAGAACCATCGCCGCGGCGGCCCCTCATCTACACGATTATGTATGCAGTAAACAAACATTACACTCGCTCATCGAACCGTATATTATCGGTTATAGAGCGCATTTTGCAGCCCATGAAAGAAACGTGGGAGTTGTACCGTGGTAAGCAACGGTCCCATATGAGAATATTACGTCATGTTTGACCCAAATAATTTCAGTACGTCAAGTGCAAGATTACTCGTAAGCTAACTTTATAGTTTACTTATTTGAATATTTTGTATAGAGATTAGAACGGCGTTTCTAGCGAACGGTATCTAAATCTTTGAATTCTCTATACAGCATGTCTAAATACGTAGACCATATAGTAAACAGTAAGCTTAAGATTAATCGCGCACTTGACGTGCTGTTCTTAGGTTGCAGGTAGCCTAGTCGCCGTTTAATGCGCTTTTCAATTATAACTTCTTACAATAAGAGCAGAGTATATTTCAAAGAACAATTCAAGTTCCATCGCGGAACTCCACAGCGGAAACCGTGCTAGCGAATGCCATGGTACTGTCAACAATAGAATTTCTTACTAGTACCGCAACTAAAGTCACGAAGAGCTAACCGGGCAGAATTCCAATTCAAAAACTATTTTATTTTTTCCATAGCAGTACAATTTATTCGCGGGATGGCCTCACACGTTCACAGTCGATTGACTCTCGAGTGAGAGTTTGCGAACGCACCCGACCCGCCGTTTCCGCTCGAGGCGCCGCCGTGACGCCGTCCGGTTCCAACTCAATGGCAAGATGGCGGACCGAAAAGCGCGCGAGAAGAAAAAGATAGCGATTCACAACACGGCCATTACTGGCTTTAGTTCTAGTATCTACGTTAGTTATTGCTTTACATTTGTTCGACTGTCGTGCGAACGCATAATAGCCGGGGCTCGGGTGTTGAGTATGTAGGTAGTTGCTGGATGAAATATTGGAAGTGTAGGTAGGTATAAAGGTACAATTTTGGACATTTACCTTATTATGGATAGCATACAATTTAATTCGTAAGTAAGTACCTACTTACGGTGATTTGGCGCTCGTTTATTTTTACGCTAATTTTCGTTTCGTCAATAAAAAATAATAATGTTAGATACTTACTTATTTACAGGACTTTGCCAATTAAACTTTAACTTTTTATGGGAGAACTTTGATAGTTAAGTCGCCATTTAGACTAAATATTTTTATATCGGTTGTAATGATTGAATAGTGTTTCTTTTTTCAGCAGATGTATTTAATGGTTTGTAATGGTTAAAGGTTGATGTAATGGAATGAGGTTTTAACGTTAAGTTTTAAGTAAAGTTCCACATACAAAAATCGGCTCTATTGTCAAACTATTTCACTTTCTTTAGTGATTAAATACACGTTGGCTGAGTCAAGGCGAGCTTCCAAGACAGGCGTGGCTACAGGATTTTGGATGTGGATTTTTTTCAATTTTTGTGTGATTTTGCATATCCTTCAGGTTTTTGAGTAGTTAGTGAACTATAGGGTGGTATGCGCGGCTGTTCCTAGAATAGCCCCAATTCAGTTCGCCCCTTTCCTAGAGTCAAAATCAAAACAATCTTTCTCTCATATCTGCGGTTTGGCAGACTCACGATATCGACAATAACCAACATTAACTGCATCCGAGTGCTAAAAGCTTCATTGTGCAATTCATTGCAGGAGTCCTAAGATCGCAGTCATGCGGAGATAACAGCCCTGTCGGCAATTAGGGAACACTCTAGTTTCAGCCGGCTGACGACCGGCCCGGATTAGAGGGCTGCATCTCTGACGTTTAACCGTCACTGGAATGTACGGGGAAGTAGAATTACATGGTGTCTGTAATCACTGTTGATTACGTTTAGAGTAGATATGTAGAAATTGAATTAAAATAATGCTGTAGTAATCTAAGGTGTTGCATCCTTTGATGGATGTTAGTTATGTGAGTAAGTATTACTTATAAGTATGACGTGATATAGATCATACGTATCAAGAATTTTCTGCGGTAGTCAAAACGGCAGACTGGACCCGGCACATATTGGAACCGGTACAGGTTGGGACCGGGACATATTGGAACCGGTACAGGTCGGGATCGGTACATATTAGACCCGGTACAGGTTGGGACTGGGACATATTGGAACTGGTACAGGTTAGGACCGGGACATATTGGAACTAGTACAGGGTGGGACCGGGAAATATTGGAACCAGTACAGTTTGGGACCGCAGGCAGCGGCGGTAATTGCTCGAATACCGCGATTCGCTCGCGTCGCGCGCGCGTCCCTCAGCACAGATTATTGCGGTTATAACAGTAATTGTCACAGTTCTGCTCGAGAATTTGTGGATAATATCCAGTTATGTGGATCTAGTTTAGGTGTATTTGCGCTTGTGAACTATATACTATCACATACATATATTCATTTTAACGCTGATGGCACTAAGTTCTATAGGGATGAGCCTGCATTTATGTAGGAATGTTTGTGGAACGGAACGTTAGATGCCCGACTTGTAATGAAACGTATGGGGTGTGAGGTGAAAGCAACATAAGATGCATGATATGAAACGGTAAGTATATGAAGTATAAAGTAAAAAGGAACGGATTAGGAGTGAAAGGGATGGGTGGATAGGTGAGAGAGGTATGGAGGGGAGACGACACTCGATGAAGGACATCAAGACGAAGTCGGTTAAGATAGAACAATTTGTGAAAATTAGAAATAAAACAAGAACACCAACACCAAAATAAATCCAACGTATTATCACTAAATTTTTAGACCACAATTCCAAATTCCGGGCTAACTGCTAGTACTAATATACTTCCTATAAATGTCGAAGCTATGTAAATAAGGACAATAAATCCTGGTAGTTTACCACAATACACAAAAAGATCCCCAGAGCTTTGTTAATTTGCACAAAAAAATCATCAATCTCCAATTAGACCGGAGGACCGACATTTTATCTCAAAACGACAGACTCAAACCAATTAGAGAGTCCCAGTCCACTGGCTGATGTATCGACAATTTTATATCTTGATCAAAAATTACATCCGGTGGGAAATCGGTATCCGGAGCTCCGGTAATTGTTAGCAACGGTGTTGCCACGCGCCGCTGCCATTTTACCGGATTTGAGATAAAAAAAAATAATTCCAGATTTAAACCCATAATACAAGCGTTGCTTAGTGTGAGACCGTATAATTGGTGTGTTCGTCTGGCGATATTATTATTACTTTGGTTACTTTGGATATCCTACTAACTCTAGAACCGGATCGCAAAGGGACTTCAACTAAGAAGATCTCAACCGAGATAAGAGAGAGGTATTCTGGTGTACATGAATAAGAAAATATTCTGTTTTTTTATTAGCTTAATATGTGCTGCTATGTTAAACTACCTTGGTTGCAAAGAAACATGGAAATTCCAAACCAAAGGTTGGTATTACTGCCTATCGCGGTCCATCAGCCCTCGATTGCCGGATTACAATTTCGTCTAGACACTGATGACGGAAAATGAGAATTTCTTCTATTCCGTTTCATTGTTTGGTCAATTAGGTCGCTGTACGAACACAGAATGATTTATTTTGGGGACTGATGGCCGAAGTTCAGCGGATCATTTTAGTGTTAATGCCTCACTGGTTTTGACTCACGATATTCGTCTATTTTGTTTGTTTGTGTTTGCTTGCAGATTTTACTGTCTAACTTTTTTTGGCTTAATAATTTATTTTACTGTAAGTTCTAACATATTTCATGATGTTCAGACAAGAGATCGATCAAGGTTTCAGTCAACAAACCTTCAGTCATTGTTGCATTATGCTCAGGCACGCTTACAAGCTAAGACATCAACGGCCATCAACGGCATATACACTTGTATATAAATGCTAAAGTGAGTTGATGAAAAATTACTAGGTACTTACGTATTAATATTTGAAAGGTATGTATAACCTATACACTTTGATTAATTAATAGACAAGACGCGCTCAGTTTAACTCCTTAAGCTAGAAAGAAATGTAGAAGGAATATGCGTTTTTCCTGTCTATTCTCGCTCATTGCCACTGGCAATCAGCGTGAATTATTTAAACGTTATCGGTTACAATATTGACAACGAGTGGGACCATTTGTTACCCAAAAATCCTTCTGACAGCTAGTGGCAACGAAGAAGTAAGCACGAACGGGAATAAACGGCATTTCCTGAACGAAGTCAGGGGTCATATCCACAGTAATGAAACAGGCATATCAGTCATCATAAACTCCGTCGGCGAGCGCACAGGGAATAAGTGACTAGGCGCGATTGGCACATTCGATCAATTATCACGCTTTTGCGCGTACTCTCCCTAGAGCCTTCATACATCAATGAGAGACAACATTTACTGAAGAGGGTGTATAACTATCGCGTCTATAGTGAACACGAGGTGGCCAAAGGGTGAGCCTATTGCCATTATACCCCTTAATTAGAGGGGATACGAACTACCTACAACGCAGACTTCACACGGCTGTTGTGAGATTTTCAGATTTCCTCACGATGTTTGCATTTGCCATACATTAAGTATAATCATAATAACAATAAAAAAATGGATTCGCACGTGAAAATAATAAAAATAGAGTCCCATGTTATCTGTTCTGACATACGACGACTTCTAAAAAATTCTGAGTCAGGCGTGGTTCCAGGATTTTGTATAGGGATCGGGTGACTTACAACACCTCGCTAGTATAGTCTAGCTTAATTACACGTTTTCTTATCAAAACGATTCTACATGTAACAATTCTTAAGTTACATATTTATTAACTTATATTTCATATATTATCAGTAGGACATTACAATGTATTTTTTTAATGTCAAGAATTTTTAACACTGGCCAGCAAAAACGTCACCTCTATTACGTAATTGAATAAGACCGCAGCCGCAATAAGACGCTTCAGACCTCGGCATTTGATTTAATTCCGTAAGCCGCGGCCGCGTCGTTGTTGGTAACAAAGTTAAGCTTCTTGCTGGCTGGATGGATAAGCCGCTAACAGCCGTTGCTGCATTGCGCCAGTGCAGTTAATCGCTACGAATTAACAATTATTTTTTCGAGACACGTATCACGAGTTTTCAAACAGGAATTTCTCTACTGTACCCATATTAAGTAAATGACTATACTAATACTAATGTACTCGTAGCACCGCCATCACATTGCAATCATTCGTTTAATAAGTACCGTGCCTTCATTTCCGCTGCACTGATGAAAGCACCAAATACGATTTCCGAACGAAGGAATTCTACAGATCTATCTGTTTTGTCTATGGTATAAATACATTAATTTTTGAAATGTTGTAGGTACCTGTTTAGTTAGTTAAAATTGGAAAATTATTTAAATTATTTTATCAATGATTTAGAACCGATTTCATGCCCACCAAAATAATAAACTGATGCAGTTCACCTCATTCACTAACACCTTTAGGGGTAGGATAGTTTTTTTTCAGTCAGTTGCATAAACTAATATCTCTATGGTAAAAAAAAAACATTATCATTTATATATGTCATGGATCTAGAATGTTGCATTAGGTACTATATTATAATGTATACCTAATTTTTCATATATTTCGTCTCTTATCACATAATATAAATCACCCTTGATCATATAAATATGATAATGTAATATGCCCCAATATCCAATTTTAGAACTTGTTCTGGCTTTATAAGCTATTTCCTTTGCCAAGTTCTTTGCCGATCAGCCCGCGGCGACAGGTGCGGCAATTCACAAAGAAAAATTCAAATTTCGAACACTTGACAAAACAAAAGAAGAAAATCTGTCAGTTTTAAGTAAACGTCCAACACAAAACAAAAGCAGTAAGGTACCATCTAATCGAATATTTTTAATTAATAAATGAATTAATATAAAGTCAAATGGTAGGCGCCGGTGCTAATATTAATTCGTTATATGTGATAAAAGTGATGTGTGGTGTTAGTGAATTAAGCTTCTGAAGTGACTACTGGCAGTAAGCACCTACTTATAATAATAATAATATTGCCCGACAAACACACCATATTTGTCGGGCACATTTGGTATTGTTTACTACCAAAATGAACTTTACAGAGTATATGAAAGTCCAGCGTCATCTATCGGGAACAATGGTAATAAGAATTATACTGTGTTTTTTTAAGCCCAGCCTTCGATGTCCAAAACATGCTCATTCCGTACAGGTACCGGTGTGGAATCGATAATTGGTATAATTCGATACGATATCGATGTTGGTCCTGTCTGCTGTGCGTCTCTCAGTGACGTGCGACCGCTCGCCCCGGGCCCTCGGTGTTGCCAATTATCACGCTCGGAGTTGTTTGGCAATCGACTCAATAATATTATTTGCGTTTTGTTATAATATTTCTTTATGGAATAGATTAAAGTGGCAGCCCTGCAATAGGTGGCCAATGGTAGCAATGGGATGTTATTACATTAATTCGCGTTCACCGTATATAGTAATGCTAAAAACAGAATACGGTGACTGTATTAGTAATTCTGTTCGTTTGGTTGGCGGTATTCGGTCATAGCTCATTTTCATTCGGCTGCCGACCGAGTGAGGCATAGTATCTGATAATCAATATTACACAATAATTTGTTTTTTTTTTAAAAGGCTTTTTATTGGAACCAACTTATATATATGGAAGAAATCATAATTCACTTAGCACTGCTGCTGCAGGGTTGACCAAAATCAAATTATATTCATCACCATTTTACATTCGTCGCCATATGTAATAATTTTGAAAATGTATATTGTACTTAATATACATGAATTAAAATATTACGGACTTCTTATATCTAGGCGAATACTAAACATTGAAATAAAACGAATTATACGTATTTTATCGCGTTTATATTATGTTTTTACGTTTCCGACGTTTCGGCTGCTTTACAGCAACCATGGTCACGGGAGGACAAACGTCGGGAACGTAAAAAGTATAATAGAAACGCGATAAAATCCGTTAAACTAGTTTTATTTCAATATTACGGACTTATAACTTACAAATATTACTCAACAGTCGCTCGTCGACATTCGTGTTCCTTACATTCGGAAGGGGCACGCGGCGCTTTTATGTTTCCATCTTACTGGCACAGCGCGTACTTCGACGAGAAAATAGCAAGAAAAACAACTTTACCCATTACACGCTGACCCGATTCGGTGAGGCGTACTGCCCGAGTAGTGGGCGGCAGCGGAGAGAGAAGCGGAAAGCTGTAGTGAATATTAATCATACAAATAATTGCTTCTTGCTTCTACTTTCATCTAGCGAACTGCCAAGGAATGGAACACGCTACCGGCGTCCTTGTTCCCCGTTGACTACAATCTTGGTGTTTTCAAGTCAAGAGTAAACAGGTACCTTTTAGGCAAGTATGCTCCATCGTAGATCTCATCGTTACTTACCATCAGGTGAGATCGAGATCAAATACTTGCCTATAATGTATTAAAAAAATAAATAAATAATCAGTGATGTGATGTAGTCGAACATTCATACCAGAAAAATGAGAACGATCTTGGAAGATCGCCGTCGTGATAATCTCTACTTCGATAGTACTTACGAGTACTTATCACTTCGCTTTATGATGAAGGAAACCTGCATGTCTGTGAGAACGAGTGTGTTGGATGACCACCGAACTATTAGGCTAGCTTAGTATCCGGACCATAGCCTGAATCCTCCTCAAATACTACTAAGTAACTTAAGTATATTCTCTGAGGTTAAATACCTAAGTTAAAAGAAGTTCTAAAGTTACAAGATTTTTCGTACCCTAGTAACATAAAATCGCTACCACTTTTAAATTGCACTACCCGTTTTTTGAACTAATGCGGCGTTAAAAATTACCTTCCGAATTTAGAGCAAAAAATCTAAATGCGATATTAAAATTAATTGGTTACCTAATTAGCTTGGTTATTGATTGCCACCGTTATAAGCTAAGTTAGTGCTAAAATAGCATGGCTAACTTCGCGTAGTTGGAATAATTTCACTAATATTATTCTTTCCTTTCGCACTTTCTACGTAGTATTTTAATACTTTTTCGTGCTTTAAATTCAGCTACTCCTTTGTTTGTTTTTTTTTGTGAGTTGAGCAAAGTTTGAGCGGAAGTTTTATTTGGATAATTGTTAAACTTTTCATTTCTTGCTGGAAGTTTGTTTTAGTTTCAAATTATTTTTTGATCATAAGCATAGCTTTAGGGCTTCAAACATCAGAGGGTAAAATAGCATTAATATATTTTCTTATTTAATTTATAACAGATTCGGGCTTTATTATAATCAGCCATTTCAATGCCCTCAGATAGGCCTATGATAGCAGGATTTAAAAGGCAAGCATTCTGCCCTTAATCCTCTGCTGTTACTTTATATTTAATTGAGAATATATAACCAACAAGTTCGGTTGAACAGAACGAATAAACATGATTAAAACATTATCAAAGTCTAAAAGTATCGCAATTTGAGGGTTACAAAAGGCTTTTATTATTCATCACACCTCTAAAATTTCGCGAAATGTACCTCTGAGCCCGGAGAAAGTGTTAATTTTAGAGAGGAAAGACAAAAATCCAATACCCAAAGCAATTGTAAATACACGGAAAGTTATAATAAACGCGTTCTAGAATGGATATATTTTGAATAAGAAATAAATGTGTAAACTAAAGTCAAAATGAAAGTTTTCACCGTCCTCACAGCTTTTTCACTCAGTCCATTGGATTGCGCGAAATTGGGAGAACTAGTATGTAAGAACCCCCATTCCTTACTAAAGTTTATAAAGTCTCTGGACGCATATGCGGGACCATTGTCAGTGATCACCTCCTCCGGAATGCCATGACGTGCAAATTGTTCCTTAAGAGCATTTATAACAGCTCTCGAACCAATATTATTCATACTTGCCATCCCTACTTACCAATGCCAATTTTTTTTATCTTTAACCTATCGACCCACTGTTGGGTAAAAGTCTTCCCATAACCTTCCTTGCTTCTCTATCTTCTGCGGCTATATCAGGCCATTTTCTTGCAAGTGCATCTAGGTCATCGCGCCAAAGTTTCCTGAGCCTGACTCAGCGACGGCTCTCGCCCACCTCTTAGGGCCTATCCGACAGGCGTGTCCCGCCCAGTCCTATTTCAGTCTACCAGACTTCCTCCCTTCGTCGGCGATACTCATATATAATAATGATTAAATGTATATGTAAGTACTATGATCGGATCCAGGTGGGTACCTACTGTCCGGTAATCCAATCTTGGTCCACCTAAAACGAATTGAAACCATTCACAAAAAGGCACTTGAAATTTATGAAATTCTTTTGAATGTTACTTGGAAGCGATGCAAGAGTACAAATTGTAGAGGCGTGTGTTTCTTAAACGTAGGTAGCGGTTACGAATTCAGACACTTACTTTAGCGAAGCGAAAATTGAGAAACTTACGAAAAACATTGGTAAATTGGGGAGAAAGCTGAAAGTGAGATTGTTATCCACAAGCCTTTATAAATTCATTAGATATAACTGAAACTTTTAAAAAAAACCAATAAAGTCTCGATCGTCATGTGAGCACCTAAACCAAGAGTGCCTAAATATTTATTTTCCACATTGCTTTTAGATTTTTTTTAGAAACGCTAAGCTAGTTTCGTGAAAAGAATATATTCTAGCAGTTCTCAGAGGAAGCGAGTTTAATACGTACACACAGCATACATCTAGGTATGTGTATGAACGTATAAAAAAACAAAACTGACACACAATCGCAAAACATACAGACAAATGTTGCAGAAAATATATTTATACGCATAACAATTTGGTTATTAACGATTTCCTCAAAGCTAATTCACTTTTGCAGAAGAAAAACGCGCTCCTTTGGAACATTCCCGTCTATACAGCCTAAATTATATGTAACTCATTTATTACACCGCCATTTCTATATATAAGTATTTCGATTCGCTTCGCTTCGTTCTACCATGTCCATACCCTAAACGTTAATTTTTAATGCAAATATCATGGCAGCAGAGCGCTAACGAGATTGACTCCCCGTTGGTATCTGAGCATTTTCTCTTTATTTTTATGTCAAAAGGTTTACTTTTAATAACATTTTACGAAGAAAAAGTAATGATAAACTCCTTAAAATTTCATCTACCGGGGAACCAAGGATAAATAAGTCTTAGGAAGTAGGAATATAATACTCTATACTAAATTATCTATGATATATTGAAAAGGAAGTTGTATTAAAAAAGATGCAAATTTTTGGTACAATTAGTTTTCAAATAAGGAGTTTCATCACGTTTATTCTAGGTACTTATTTGGTACTTACACTTCTCAAATACCAGACATGAAAACAGGATAGTTATTTTAGTTTAAGTTCAAAAGGAACTGTAAAGTTAGGTTTACTACAGAGGTTTTACTCTACCTCATTCTACGATAGTCTACGATAATGTTTAACATTAAGTACCGGTATTCCGGTGCTCCGGCCCGGTTTACCGGTAAGTTATCGACAGACATTTATGTCTGGTGTTCGCTAGAGTATTTACAAGACATCATAAAATACGATAGTGAATGGCTAATAGATTATTTACTGCGGGCTTACTTGCGAGACTTGTAAATTACCAATGTGTATTATTGTATGAACGAACGCGAATTGCGAACTGTATATGGCCTATGTATAGAGTCTATTTTGGAGTCTATATTGATTTCTTATATTTACGCGAATACTACACATTGAAATAAAACTAGTTTTACGAATTTTATCGCGTTTATTTTATGTTTTTACATTCCCGGCGTTTCGGCTGCTTTACAGCAACCATGGTCACGGGAAAAATGAGGTGTTTGACATCCTAGTCTCATAGTTTGAAATGGGGACCCTCATATTTAGTTCGATCTACGCAGAAAGTGCGTAGATCGGACCTCAAACAACAACTAACCAACGCACGCAGGCAGCTAACAGCCGAAACGTCGGGAATGTAAAAACATAAAATAAACGCTGTAAAATTCGTAAAAGAATGGTTTTAGTATATTGATATGTTCGCCAAGGATAAGATTTCTAGGTTACATTTACCGTCTCTTGCGCGTAGGTATTTGAAAGACTAGAAAAACAATTGTCGTAATAGAAAATACGGATGTTTTACTGCTTAGTACAACATTTAGTCACCCTAAATGGCGGCCCTTAGTTGGCTAATAAATACAAATAAAACAGACAGTTATATCGGTCTCTTTGTTGTTTTTTTCCGTTAAAAATGTACTCTTGCTGCCCATTTCTTAGGGAGCAGGTGTAATGTCGAGTTCAGCCGTAAAATTTAATTAGCGCAAAATTATTTGAGATTATAAAGATTTTTCTAATTAGCGTTTCGGGGTGCGGTGTTTCGCTATGTTTCTAGTTTACATAAATAACCGGAGGTTCTGTAGGTGGATTATGAACATACTATTTTTAGTACTGTAATGATGGGATACTTTGTATATGTTTATACATTGTTTATAACTTCAGACAAAGAGTTTCTTTGTCTATCGTTTATGCAAAAAGTTTTTAAAACAAACAGTTACATAATAATAATCAAATTTCAACTTTATGAAACGTCATATAGAACTGCACACAAGAGTTTTGTTTTGCGCAGTACTACATGACGTTTGATAAAGTTATAAAACGTCTATGAATTTGGGGTTAATGTTTTGTTCTCGGGTTAGCCTTAAAATAGCCTGCCAGTTACACGTCGCCAAAAAGGGCCCTAAATCTGCTAACAAAATCTATTCATAGTCGAACTTTGTACGGGATATCTGTCAAAAGTGACAGTTACTATACGGTTGATGTTTGATTATGAATCGATTGTCTTAGCAGACTTGGGGCCCAGTTGAGTGATAGAAAAAGCGGTAGAATTATTTACCATTCCATCGCAATAGCTTTTGTAATTCAAGTCCGACATAATCTTTATTGCAGGCCCTTACTAAATGAAGCTTGCTTAAATATTAACTACCTTATATTAAAGTGGTGAAACTCTCGCGACGGTTGTTCGAAGTTTGCGTCTTATCTGAGGTTCAGGATGTGGCGGCGAGCAGGCAGTTTGACGGCGCTAATTATGTACTCTAGTATACTGAATTTAAGTGTTATTTCCACAAAATTCACGGCTTTTGTATGCAAACTCTGTTTTATTTCCATTACTTTTTATGCATTTAAAATAAGAATGGTTCTGTCAGAATGACATTTTGCTATGCGAATTAGTACGGCCTCCATTCAAATTTTCAATCGCTGAATTTAGTACTTTAGTTATATCTAGTAGTACAGCAGTTGTTTGCTACCCCGGAAAATGCTTTTATTTCCCAGGATGAAAATTATATAAGCTATTAAATTCTTCATAATCAATACAGACAAACCAAACATTATTTCGATCAAATTTATTGACGTTTTATAACATTATCAAACGTCATATAGTACTGTACACAAGACTGTTGCATTGCGTAGAACTATATGAGTGGGTTTGTCTTTATCGAAAAGAATGTCAGCTGCGATTGTTTTTTTTCTTTTCTCAACATAATATTCAATACACATACAACCACGTCACAGCCTTAACATCTATTGATTGTCTGAAACTTTATTGGTTCTATATGAGCTTGCGTGATGCGTGTAAATAAGATACATTTTCCTGTGTACTATGGTACAGTGGTTTTAAATTTCGCTGCTTACGGATCTCTAGAATAATTTAACAAGGCGCTCATAAGTTCCGCAGAGAACTTCCTTAACAAGCTCGCTAAGTCAATTTGTTACGGTGTATGTTGACCTATGTGCGTTATTATGGGAATTAACAATATTAGGGGCCCGTACCGAAGACGGTACGTATGGAACAAATTAATATTTTGATGTAGGTATTTACAGGTGTTTATCTGAGGTAACTATATGCAGATTTTTCAGCATAATTATTTGTCACCAGCATATTATCAGGATACTGTATCTGTTTCAAGGTTACCTATTAATCTACCAAACTACACCGTTTATGTTGTTGGCATTCAGTTTTTTAATGATTGTCTCCTCTCCCTCTAACTTCATTCAAATAAATCAATACATAAGTTAGCTTAGTTTTATTTGTGTATCTTGGCACCGGCGACTTCTTCCGCGTAGAATTAAAACATAATTGATAGATATTAGTAGAAATACTTGTAAAATACAATGGGTTTGCACGAAGTATTCTGTGATTTCCAGTGATCAACTTCTGGTTCCGCTACCGTCAGGTCATTGCCTTCATGAGTGACCGCATTTTATCTACATTTTGTTTCTTTTTGGTCATTGCGTCTACATTTCGTTACTTTTTGGTAATTGCGTCTACATTTAATTTTTTTTTGGCCATTGCGTCTACATTTTGTTTTTTTTGGTCATTGCGTCTACATTTTGTTTATTTTTGGTGTTCAAAGACGTTCTCCGCTCTGCTCGACATAGGCTTCCCTCAAAGACTTCCTTCCACACACCAGTCTCTCGCCAGCATGCCTGTGATACGTGTGAGGTTTTCAAATTAAATAAATAAATCTTATAGCAATGAGCTTACCGCACCTAGAGATATTCCAATTTTTTCTTTACTTAATCTTAAAAATGTGTATTTAAAAAAAATATCAAAACAGAACCAGTATTCAAGATGAAGCCGGCCCAGCCACAATACATCCCGGGGCTCTCATTCATATTCAATAGAAAATAAAAACTGTGGGCCACTCCGAAACTTTCCTTTCGCGGTAACCCACCACTTTTTGTTTTGAGGGTATTTACATTACGGAATATCAAGGGAAATAATAATAAACTTGTAGAATTTCGCAAGATTATTTTCATATTGGAATACCTTTGTATATGAGATTATATCTCGAGCGATTGTGTTATAAACTCGATGGATACAGTTGGCACAGTGACCCTATTTTGTGTACCGAGCAATTCCGGGTTCGAATCCCAGTAGGTGTGCGCCTTGTGTTGTGGGCACGAATATTTGTATCCGTCTTTTGGAAGCTTAGTAATTAAATACTGGGATCGGCCTCCATTCATTTGTACGGTAGCCATAATACAAGCATTGCTTCGTTTGAGACCGTACAGTAGTTGTGTTCGTCTGGCGATAGTATTAGCCTCCAAATTGTATTTACATTATGACGTGATACATCCACAACCATCAAATGGAATGTACCTACATGATATTGTGCTTCATGATCGCGATTTACTGTAGAATTATAAACCTATAACATGACGATGATAGCCAAGTTGGTAGAACGCTTGCCGCGGTAACGAAGATTGCAGTTTCAAACCCCGGTTCGCACCTCTGGGATTTCTGGATTTCATGTGTGAATCTCATTTTCAACCATGATTATCACTTGCTAAACGGTGAAGGAAAACATCGGGAGGAAACCTGCATGTCTGCGAGTACCCCGCGAAAGATGTGTGAAGACCGCTAACCCGCACTAGGCCAGCGTGGTGGACTATGCTTAATACCCCACGCATTAAAGGGAGGCCCGTGCCCAACAGTGGGACATTAAAAAGGGCTGGTATTATTATTATTATTATAAGCCTATGTAAATTGACTGCAACATCTATGAAAGATGCTGAATTCGCGTCCAAACGTTACGTCGCGCATCCAACACGACTTTTCCCTTTTCCTGAAGCTATATTTAAAAGCAAAGTTATTTATTGCAGTCGAAAGTGGTTGACGGGGTCCCGGTGCGGGTATTGGCCAAGTTTCCTCATATTTTTGCCATGCGCAGCCCTCTTCGGAACTGTTGGTAACTGTACTTGTTTGTCAAAGAAGTAGGGTGGAAGGTCTTATTGCCGGCTTAGGTTTGTTCAAAACTTTCCAAGCGTTCCAGTGATGGATTTTTATTTTGATATTTTGAGATATTCAGCGTGGTAAGTTTAATACGAAGCGATAATATGGAGTATTTGTAGTAATTTTGGTCATTATCTTTGTAGATTTGGAATACTTTGTATATGGAACCTTAACTTTCTGTATCTAGTTACTTTGTTTCTTGATCCTGAAGTACTTAAAAAATGATTAAGTATTTGCAACTGGTTCCCGCACCTCATTATTTAATCCAAGCCAAATCCATTAACTATGTTCTAATAGCCAGCAATAAATATCACATATACTTCTAAGCACGTCCAGAAAACGGCCTTCTAAAGAAATTGTTTGTTGACCATAACGTCACACCCCATGATTTACTGGATCAGCAGAATTGTCCGGCGGATTTATCGGTTTGTTGTCGATACACTGCGGCTAATGGACCAACGGTGGGCCCATGTGGTTGCCAAGTGCGTCATAAAACGCAGATAAGAAGCCCTGTAATGTTAACATTAATCTGCGGAATGAGCCTCGGAGCGATAAGTTTGGCTTCACGCGTGTTTATGCGGGATAGATTACCGGTTTAGTACGGATACACTTTACTCTTCTACGCCTTTTCTGCTATATAAGGGATGAAAAGCGACCAAAGAGCAATATAATTTAAATTAGCAGACCGTGACACTAAGTAAAATAACTTGTTATATTATTCAGTACATATTATATCCTTTGGTTCTCAATGAAGCCTTTAATATCATCGATCTATTATGTGTAGAATCCTACATGTATTCGGGCTTCAGTTTTTTCGGTTTGTAGTTGTCGTTATAGTATTTTTGCACGAACGGGCATCAGTTTTGCGATCAAATTATAAGGATAATAAAGTGTAATGTCCGATAATTTAATTCTAAACTCATACTCGTATTGAAATAAAACGAATTTTATGGATTGAAATAAAACTATTTTTTAGGATTTTATCGCGTTTATATTTTGATTTTACGTACACGTACGTGGTACATCTATAAATATAAATAAAATTGGAGTGTCTGTTTGTAATATTAAAATAACCGCTTTTTACTAAGTGCATTTGGATGTATACACGTTACCTATACCGAAACAACATTTTTTACAATTTTTGTCTGTCTGTCTGTCTGTCTATCTGTCTGTCTGTCCGTCTGTCTGTCTGTCTGTCTGTCTGTCTGTCTGTTTGTTCCGGGTAATCTCTGAAATGGCTGGACCGATTTTGACGGGAATTTCACTGGCAGATAGCTGATGTAACAAGGAGTAACATAGGCTACTTCTATTTTAGAAAAAAAATGGATCTATCGAAAAAAAATTAAAACCATTGTTGCAGCGCTGCGCCTGATTAAAGTTTGATAGCAACAATCTGCAATGCGTCCCGCGGGATCAGAACGCGAGCAGGCTGTTGCCAACGGCTGAGTCTTTGTTAAATACCACGCGGACGAAGTCGCGGGCAACAGCTAGTACGTAAATATAAACGCGATAAAATCCTAAAAAATAGTTTTATTTCAATGTGTAGTATTCGCGTAAATATAAGAAATCAATATAATTTTATGGATTTTATCGCAATTATATTATGTTTTTTTATGTTCCCGCCGTTTCGACGAGCAACCATGGTCACGGGAGAACTGAGGTGGTTGACGTCATAGTTTGAACTGGGGTACTCTCATATTTAGTTGATGCTTACAGTCTACGCAGAAAAAAACATGGTTTTATTTCAATGTGTAGTATTCACGTAAATATAAGAAATCAATATCTAAACTCGCATATTCTCTAAAATGTGATCATGAAACACTACATTTTAAACCTGTTCGCGTATTCTAAAAGAAACCCCGCAAAATGTGTGAGTCATATAACGCTTTCACCCGTATAGGAACATTTGAAAGAAAAATGCTTGTTGCATTCTCCGAAGCAAGGTAAGAGCCACTAGTGCTGGGAACTCGCTCGAATCAGTCTAGTGATTCGCAACTTTGCGTTCAAATTAGTCGAGTCGAGCACTAGTTGGAATTAGTATCGATGGGTAATTAGACGATAAGTTTTTGGTTGTAGATTGTAGAATGATTCGGAAATTAATTGTGTTGAAGTTTTGAAGTGACAACTGGCGATGTTGGAAATATTTTGATTTAGAATTTGGTGCAGTAAAGTAATACAAGCAGTTCCTCATATCGCCTATCATCAGGTGGATACCCTTTTACTTTAAATCTATATACTAATATAATAAATACAATTCAAGTGTCTGTTTGTAATATTAAAATAACTGCTTTTTACTAAGTGCATTTGGATATATACACGCTACATATACCAAAATATATTTTTTTACAATTTTTGGCTTTCTGTCTGTTTGTTTCGGCTAATCTCTGAAATGGCTGGATCGATTTTGACGGGACTTTCACTAGCAGATAGCTGATGTAACAAGGAGTAACGTAGGCTACTGTTATTTTAGAAAAATATTTTTGTTAAATACCACGCAGACAAAGTCGCGGGTAACAGCTAGTTCAATATAAAAATCGCATTTTCACATCTCTATCGTAAACACCAAACGTCTGCATACAGTTTAAAGCGGTTGTATAAACCTACCTATCTCCGTATGGTTTTGTTCTCGTTTTTAGTGTAGCGCAGTATAATTTGTGTTTTCTTAATTAAATTCCAGCCTTTAGTGTACCGTGTCGACTACAGCTGTGTAGTTACGATGGGGATGCTCGTTTGTGTAAACTTATAATTGATTATACATGTAAATGTGTGCTATATTTACCTTTGAAACATTTTCATAGCGTTGAATTATTTGTACAATCATGTTGAACTGATTTCGTATACTGTACTTTACTGTTATTATATTAGAATTGTAATTTCATGGATAATAATCACATGCCAGAAATTGTTTTGGTATGTTAAATATTAAATTAAGGGTACAGTAATTATTTGCTTGTCATTGTATTTATGTTGTAAGGAATTTGACAGTGAAAAAGACTATACTTTGACCTTTTACAAGCTCATGCATGTATCATCATATATCTAGGATCATATAGGTGATATGCCAAAATGTATGATAACATCGCAATCATTATTTATTTATTTAGAGTTGCCAACAGAGTTTACAATAGTACATGTTATATAGTAAAAAAAAATGAGTGATATTAGATAATTGCGACTCTAATAACAGGCAACCACATCATGTGCCACAGATACAGTGTAACATATAATAATAATTAAAAAAATGAGATCAAATGTAGAGTATACTAGAGGTAGCACTTAAACAGATTTTATTATCTATTTTATTATCTATACATATAAATAAAATTGGAGTGTCTGTTTGTAATATTAAAATAACCGCTTTTTACTAAGTGCATTTGGATGTATACACGTTACCTATACCGAAACAACATTTTTACAATTTTTGTCTGTCTGTCTGTCTATCTGTCTGTCTGTCCGTCTGTCTGTCTGTCTGTCTGTCTGTCTGTCTGTTTGTTCCGGGTAATCTCTGAAATGGCTGGACCGATTTTGACGGGAATTTCACTGGCAGATAGCTGATGTAACAAGGAGTAACATAGGCTACTTCTATTTTAGAAAAAAAAATGGATCTATCGAAAAAAAATTAAAACCATTGTTGCCGCGCTGCGCCTGATTAAAGTTTGATAGCAACAATCTGCAATGCGTCCCGCGGGATCAGAACGCGAGCAGGCTGTTGCCAACGGCTGAGTCTTTGTTAAATACCACGCGGACGAAGTCGCGGGCAACAGCTAGTCTACTATATAAATAGGATCTATCACATAGATCACCCAATCACAAGTAATTTTATTAACAGATAGATCGTTTTTGCTATCAATAATTACTGGGGTGGTCAATACCACGGTAGCTGGGATTGGGAAGTGATTGATACCAATATCGTAATTCGCCATCTAAATTATTCTATTTATTTAAACTTTAGTTAAATATTGAATCAATTATTAACATAATTCAGTGCAAACTGAACCTATTCGCAGTCATTAGCGATGCTTGCCCGCGACCGCGCGCTGCGATGTCAATTACTGGGCCA
This sequence comes from Pheosia tremula, assembly GCA_905333125.1. Lineage (NCBI taxonomy): Eukaryota > Metazoa > Arthropoda > Insecta > Lepidoptera > Notodontidae > Pheosia > Pheosia tremula. The sequence goes on from HG995407.1 coordinate 866,638, forward strand.
CATAAGTTGGCCGCAAATGTTGGCCGCAATCGTTAATATTAGTATTATTTTGAGCAAACTACATTTACCCGACATATATTATTATAGGATTAGTAATTTGCAATAGTGTCGATCCAGCTTAAGCGCATTGCGAATAAGCCTCCCATACAGAAAATGGATCGACAATCAAATCCTTTATTCGCAATCCGCATTAGATTCATAACTTTGTAGCTATATCGTTCTATCAACTATAATAAATGAACGAGAATACACTTGAAAAATATTTTTTTTTTATTTAACTAAAGAGTATCTGAGTGTTTTATTGGTAACGCTGAAACAATCTTAAAACCCAAGATGCATCTGAACTGAGAATCTGAAAGGATTATTACACTCCAGCGAGTACAAGATTATAGTTTTCACATCTCATTCTCGTAAAGTCCCTTTCGTGTGTCGGACTAAAAAAATCATGCTCCAGTGCATAAATGTGTATATATCTCTCAAGACTAAGACAATTAGTCCATGAAGCGAAACACACTAAATATCTATACATACGCACATAGCTAAAAAAATGCTATTCTATTACCTTTGCTTTAAGTTAATTACCATTTCGTGTTCTGTTTAGCCAAATAAAAGTAAATACCAGGAATAATAAAAGTTAAGTAATACACACTCCGAGTATTACTAACAAAATTAATATAAAATAGACTTATGATTTGCCAGTATAAGGTCTCTAACCTTAATGTTTCATGTAGAGTAAGATTAAAAAAAAAATACAGTGGCTAAAAATAGACAACATTGATGATTTTCTTAGGTGTGTGGCTAAAATTATTAAATTATCGCTTTCAATTTTAATCGCTGTTTCACTTCCTCGCAATCCAAGTGAAAGGCAGAGTGTATAATTCGTTCATAAAATTTAGCTATTTTATAAAATTACCCACTTTATGCACTTGTTGCACGTCTACTGTTAGTAGAACATAATATTTGTAGCATTTTTTTAATCTCGATACAATATTGCTGTAAGGTTTATTGTAATATCTGAAACAAATGAGCGGTCGGTTCGTCGAACACACCAAGCTCCCCCTCCACGGTCAATTTGGGATCCAATTACGTCCAGCTTAGTGGGAAAAAATCCCGGGTAATCCCGCTCCGAAGACGTGGTACGAAACACAAGAGGACGGAGATAAGGCTTTTGAAGGCTGTGATAAAACACTAATTCGTATAAACCAATCATGAAATGTTATATATTTATACACCGCGCATCTGCGGCAACAATCATATAATACGTTAGTAAGTTGACTCGGTACTGAGAAATTCACCTTTGTTTCTAGGTATATATTAAGTTTGGTCTCCGCTTTATCTTATCAGCTGAGTACTTCCCCTATCGGCTCCAGATTCGTGGGGTCCTCGCATCAAAACACAATCGTGCTTCCATCCGAATGGATTAAGATGACCCCGCGTACCCCTGGCCCCGCGGACCCCCCGGCCCCCGCACTACTGATTGCTTTGTATAAATTCAATTGTTTATATCGACTCTTTTGAAGGTATTCCATGCTTTTAAAGGTCAGGTATAGCTGGTAAGTTTATATTTGTTGTCAACCAAATGCTTAGTTCACATGTTTTGTTTCACTCTAAAATATTTTGTCCGTTTGCGGAATACTTTTACCAAAATTGTTTGATATTGAACTGGCGATGGTAATAACGATGACCTAGCCTAGTTTTAAAATTGGTAGTTAATGAGAATGACTGGTTTTGGATGCCAGGCTCGTTCGCTAGCTTATCAAAATAATGGTATTGCTTTTGCAATAACAACATATAAATGATACAATGATAATTCGAAGCAGTTGACAACCTAGTATTAAGTGCAAATAGTAAATGCAAGCTGCAATGGGCTCACCGTAAGTCGGAGCATCCGTCAGGCTGATGGCTTAATTGCTTGGAGTCCCGCCAGATGAACAGTCGGGTGGCTGGAGAGCCGACCCGATGCTTTTCTGCTTCATTGCTGCACTCATCATTGAAGTCACATACTGTTGATGTTAACAACACAGTTTATGAACATAAAAATATAAATTGTATGCCTTACTATCTGTCTATTTATCTATCAGGCGATAGACGTCCACTGCTGGACATAGCCCTCCCCCAATGATTTCAACACATCACGGTCCTCCGCCACTCGCATCCACCGGCTTCCTGCGACGCGTGTGATATCATCGGTCCACCTTATGGGGGGCCGTCCTACACTACGTCTTCGGGTTCGTGGTCGCCATTCCAAAAGCTTTCCTTGCCTTACAAGTCTTTCTAATTAAAGTGTAGCTGGCCAAGCTGCAGATCTCCTAAGTGGAGACATAATCTAGGACGATTAACTAGACTAGCTACTATTACCTTGTCTTAGTAGATACGACTATCATTTGTCGAGCCCGATTATTATTAAGAGAGTCTATTGAACTCAGTATTAAGATTCATGGAACGGTAGTGGCAGGACTATCTCTCCAAATAAACTACACCTTCATGCCTGTAATTCCCGAACGGATAGGCAGGGATGCACTGCAGTGTACCCAAAATTCTCGGATGGTGTTTGCTCCCAATGTAATAGGAGGCGAGTCTATTGCCATTATATTGGCCACGCTCCTTGTTAATGTAAGGAGGATTTAGGCTATAGTCCACCATGCTGGCCTATCTGAAGGGCTGGATCTTCAAATCTATACATATTATAAGACTGTTACTAGATTGCGTCGGTACATTGGATATTTCTGAAAAATAATGATATTGTTTTCTGGGTCCGATATTGAGGCTGAATCCACCATTTTTGGATGTTTTGTCCGTCTGTTACATAGGACGGATTTTAATGAAGCAATGATGACAAAGTAATAACTGAAAACCCGGGTTGACTTCTACGATATTTCTTATCCTACGAAATAAAAGAGATCCCCAGAATAGCGGAAAAACTAAATTCCAAGTGAGCAAAGTCGCGGGCATTGCTAGCCGCAAATAAAACTATTAGTGAGAAAAAAAAATGTCGCTAACAAATATTACACAGAATTATTTTCCAATAATTTCCCACTATTCTCCGATCACAAAGTACCAAACGTATCTGGATCGACTCTACCTGCCTTTAGAAGTTAAAACAACGAGCAAATAGTTTATGGCAACAGCTGGTTAGTTTCCTGCGGCACATGAGGGCGACAAACATCGGGCTGGACATTGTCCACATTGAGAGCAAATAGCTGCTTCGAAAGAAAAAAACAAACTGAAATACCGATCTCTATAACAATATCGCTAGTAGGCTGATGACGTATTTTGCAAAAGACAAGCGATAGCAAACACCGCGAATTATTTGCATTTAAGTCGCGTATTTGTGTTATGTCATAGCGAATGTAGGTTTGTGATTTGAAAGATGATTTTGCGAGATTATTGCTATAGTTAGTGTATTGCAAGTTACGTTATCACGAGTCTGGTCTGTTTTTATTTATATATTGTAGGTTCTTAATCACGTGGCTAAGATTGATATCTTCTCTAACGTGCTGTCGAAATGTGAAATGAAATGTCATGTTTTGTTTTAGAGATTGGCCTTGAGATTTATATATTTCTTTGACATACCTAGAATAGGTTCCGATAGAAACTTTCTATTAATTTGGGGCTGAGTACTCTACAATGGTAGAGATAGAGTCATACATATATTATTTTTGATTCGTTTACCCCTAAACTCATTGAAAGGATTCATTCATGCATTTGTCTACAAAAAATGTTACAAATTGATTGAAAAAAAAAAAACAGCAGTGTTTATAATCAGTGTTTGCGGTCACGTGAATAATTATTTAATTTAAAATAGTCTTTGGGGTTTTAAAAATAGGAATTTTATATTCTGTCGGTCTGTCAAATATCGTTGCACCTCCAATTCATCTTGCTCATGCTATGACGTCGGGAATTTCAACACGCAGATTTTATTCGCAAAGCGATTTAAATTGGTTTCGCGGGAGTTCGCGCGTCAACGCGATGGCGACGCGACACGGCGGAACAACGAGGTTGTATGATAAGTTTCTGTTTAATACAAGGTACTTAAGTACTCTATGTTTCTGATCAAAATAGTAGAGAAGACTTTCCATTATAGGAGTTATATGGAATTAATAAGTTTTGCCGATATAGAGTCAAACTTAATTTTTCTTGGCAACTTTATCTTCAACAAAAATAAGTAAGTATATAGTGAATATTGAGTTCTGACACTAATGTAGTACGATTTACACGAGGGCGCAAGTTGACAAGAAGTCTTCTTATAAATAACACAACCAATCATTACCGGTGTCAAATTATAGAAACATATATTAAAGACTAGCTGCACCCGGCGGTGTTACCCGCGATTAAAAGTATGAAAAATTAAAACAAATCTATCCCACGGGAACCATGCATTTTATCGGGATAAAATGTAGCCTATGTGCTATTCCAGACTATAATCTATCTCTGGGCCAAATTTCATCCAGATCCGTTCAGCCGTTCTGGCGTGAAAGAGTAACAAACATCCATCCATCCATCTTTGCATCCATCCATCCAAACTTTCACATTTATAATATTACTAGCTGCGCCCGGCGGTGTTACCCGCGATGAAAAGTATGAAAAATTAAAACATCTATCCCACGGGAACCATACATTTTACCGGGATAAAAAGTAGCCTATGTGTGATTCCAGACTATAATCTAACTCTGTGCCAAATTTCATCCAGATCCGTTCAGCCGTTCGGGCGTGAAAGAGGAACAAACATCCATCCATCCATCCATCCATCCATCCATCCAAACTTTCACATTTATAATATTAGTATAGAATAGTATAGAAGTATAGATTAGTATAGATAGTATATAGTATAGAGTATAGATAATATAACTTTGTAAAATTAATAATTAAAGCCAATTATTACTATTATTCGATTGCTTGTGTACTGACTAACAACGACTAATACTAGTAGAGGCTACACAACACTACAACCATAGTTGGACATTGAGAAGTCGGTGGCGTACGTAATTCAAGCCAACGTTATTAATGAGCCAACATGCAAAGCCTTTATGAAACAATCCCCCTTATTAGGTACAGATCTACACTCGGCTCATGTTTCCATAATTAACAGCTTGCTTATCAGTTTTCCACGTCATAATAATATCAAATAGGATATTCCGCAACATTTCCGCCTCGGGACGTTCGCTAATCAAGTGAAACTTTATGTGGAGATTGAGCGGGAGTTTCCGTCACTGTTGGAACACGTTAAAGAGATAGCAAGGCATTTCGTATAGCGAGCAAATTTTTTTTAACCACAAATTCAAAATTATTCTACATAATTCGCACGACTTTTCGCCGCTACCCGTGACCGGCGGGCTGGCCTCTATTTCGCGCAAAGAGTGAGCCTCGCTATTCAGCGCGGAAACGCGGCCAGCCTGCTGGCCACTTTTGGCATCGACGACGATGTGGAGGCATTTTTGTGTATATAATTTTATTTTTATTTTATTTTTAAATGTGCTATTAATAAGTATTTTTTTAGTTTTTTGTTTTTCCATGTATATAACTATTGTATAAAATTTATTAATAAAAAAATAATATCGGTAATATTGGAATTGAATTACCTTGATTAATTTATAGACAGATTAAAATTTGTATGGATAGATACCGTTATGATTAAACACTTTGTTATTAATGAATCGCATTGGCACCTACTTTATAAGTAAGGGTTTAAGTGTAAGTACCCACTTATTTTGGTTTTTAAGTACTGATAGAAAAAACTTTATTAAATATGTTGTATTTTTTAGATCTTTTTTTGACCAGCTGTCTGCCTAGGCGTTCCTACATTGTTCTCACATACCCGTAACAAGGTGCTGCTCAAAAATGTAACGGATCTTTTTTTAAAAAGAGCAACCATGGAGTTTTTCCCCTTTTTCTCCATAGGAGCGGCATTCCGAACGGGCGGTAAAGTTGTAGCTTAGCATTTTGTAACTATTTTGACGATTCATAAGTACTGTACTTAATGGTGTATATTAATAAAAAATATTCTGATTCTGATTCTGAATATAACTAGCTGTACCCCGACATGCGTTGCAATGCCACAGAAACTTTTGCGGGCGTGCGCACTACTCACCAAAGTTTATCGCAATGATGAATGATATATAAACACATACAGGACAAACAAACAGTCATGTATATAATATAGATATATTGGTCTTTCTTATATAGCAGTGTCGAGGCCGCACTATATCGACATAAATGATCTACATAAACGGTATCATTTAATTGTCCGAACGTTGTTGCCAAATTACTCAGTTCGGGACGCGGCGCTCGCTCTCGAAGTGCCCTTTACGGGGAGATAATGAATATTTGATACAGCTATCGTATTGGTAGCTTGTCGGTCACAATAATGCTGGAAATTAGGATAATATTTGATGGATACGGTAACTCGTTTCGTATGGACTTCGTACGTACTCTGGTGTCCAAGTTTTCAGGCCGTCCGAAGGCCTGACAATCTGGCTTGACAACCGTAATAGCCGGGATTGTTAGCTTACCGTGCCCTCCGAAACAGAAACGGGAGCGCCCAATGTAAATAGCACAAACCAGGTGTTTAATGGGTATACCTACTTTTTTAGATTGAGTTTTTGAGTGTGATAAAATCCGGGATTTGAACTCAATCGGAATCGCTAGGCTGTTCCCACTGGAATTCTACCGACCAACGGTAATTACCGCTAGTAGTAGAAGAAGTCATCGTATTGCAAGTTGAGCCTCCTTTGTTTTTTAGAGACTACACTAAGCTTTTTACTCTACGAACTTTAACTGACTATACTGAGATTTTCCATCGCATATCGTTGGATTAATTCGGTCATGTGAAGATAAAGATAGCATCACGTCATCACGTGACAGGTCCTTCAAGATAACATAAGAACCTACTCAGATAATTTTATGGGTCTGTATAAGTCAAGTAGTCACAATTAGAATGATACCTGCACTAATAAGTTAGGAACATCTTACCAGGAGATCTCAATGGGTTTATTAATGTAATTCAATTTATTTTAGTTTGCTATAACCTTTTTTTTATCGTGGGGAAATCCTCACGGATACCCGCAAACCTCGGGGGAGACAAGCGGGTTATGTCGGACTCCTACCGACTAAAACCCCACGATGGTCCTTCTCCCGCCATGTGGTGAGGAGGCCACGGAAACGCTTTCGCATTCATCCGAGACAAGTTTGTTATACCCTTTTTTTACGTGGGGAAATCCTCATGGATATCACACCGCCACGGGGGTGATGGTGTGGTTATGCCGGACTCTTACCGGCTAAAACCCCACGGCCCGCCTTCACCGCCTTTGAGTGGGGCGTCACAGGATCGCACGTGGCATGCTACTGTGGAGGTTTGTTATAACCTAACCTTACCTTAAAATACCACATCCTATCACACCTCGCTCGAGGTCTGCTTGTGACCCGCCGACGAGTAGCGGGTTTACGTAAGTAATTATTTTGGAGATCCGCCAAATAATATCGGAACGTATGGAGTATGGACGGAGGTGAGAGTAGATTTGGCAGCTCGTCTGAAATCCCTGTTTGCATTCAACATTCGAATCTGTTTTATTCAATAGGCTATGTGATAAGATCGGATAACAGTGGCATTACTTTTTTTCTTTTGTGTGTAATTTGGTTTGTAATTTTATAATAAATACCTAGCGACACTTAAAAGAATGCTCTATTTAAATCACTCTCAGATGATAGCTTGTGACAGATTGAATCATAAATTAATATCAATGCAGGTATCAAACAGGACACTCTATATACTCCAAATTTTTAGAAGTTTACAACGGCATTATAGATGGTGGCCACATTTATCCTGGCAACTGAAAATAGATAATATCGGTGAAAAATACTGGATAGCCTTACGAGATTAAAATTTTAATAATAAGGAAACTTGGTAATTAATGAAAATAAATGGGCCCAAGAAACGATGGGGCTGACTTCGTTAATTATCGATCGATACTTGTTAATTAATTTAAAAAGAGGAAAATCCTTTGATGACTCGTAATTATTTTAATGAAGCAGCTTTATTCAGTGTTGAAATATTTGGTTTTGATATTCGATGGTAAGACGACAATTTGAGCAATACTTGAAAAAGATAAAGCAATTTCACCTCGAGTTTTCAACCAAAATAGTAATACACGCACCGAAACAATGGAAAATAGCGGCCAGGATTGACAAAATGAAATCATCACCAATAACTACTCTGATAAGAGTGACCGACTGAGAAGAAAAAACAACACAAAAATAAGTTTTTTAATACCATATCCCTATCAGAAAAATACGGTATTATTCGAATTAGATTATGGATCTCGGCTCGGATGTCAAAATTAGTTCTAGGTAGCCCCCAGTAAAGAAAATGAAGGAAAATAAATCTGATCTAGATTATACCAAGCCCTAAAAGTGCCTTTTTTTAACCAGCCAGTTCTAACAGACCGTGCGTTTATTAAAACTAGAACAGAAAAAATATGAAACTGAAACACACTTGCATTTTTAACCGACCTCAAAAAGGAGGAGGTTCTCAATTCGGTTGTCTGTTTTTTTTTTGTGTATTTTTTGTTATTCCTCGTTAAAATTTATTTTTATTGTTATTATTTCCTTCTCTCCTTTAGTAAATTTTCTATATCATGTTTTCGGCATAATGTGTTTCATTTAGATTAAGAAAAATGGTGCTCTCAATTAAAATATGGGTGTGCCATCACATCGACTGATTAGTATCGACTCAGTAATGAGCGTACTCTGCGCATGTATATTTTCCTACATGTGCAGAGTACACACATTACTGAGTCGAGACTAACGATGTTTTAGGTCGGAGTTCTCACGACAGTATACTCCGACCTAAAACATCGACAGTCTTGCTTCCACTACAATAACTAGGGTTTACTCGCCACCGATGACGTCACAAACCTTCTACGGTGGCTGAACCAGGGAGTAATCGTTGGAACTGTGCTCCGCTTGGTATGAATTGTTCTTTACCCGATTTACCGATAGTGGCTTCTGCTTATAATCTGTATTTCGTATATTAAGCCTGCACCTACACATATAACTTGGACATTAAAGACATTAACATTTTTTTTATTATTATTATGTAGCGACTACTTCAACCGCACCACAAGCTACGCAGATGGCACTACAGACTCATTCAGAACAATAGACAAGTGACGTCACAATCCTGAATCGCGCTATCAGAGTTTTCGGTGCAAGTAACATATATACAAGATCCCGACAATAACCGTCGGGGCATAGCGGCCACCCCGCCAGGCATACCACCCGCCTGGCTGGAAGATCTTCCCTTTTCCGCTAAATTGGTGACCCCGACGTACAATTATTACAATATAGGCAAGTATTTATATATATATATATAAAGATGTGATAACATCGGTCCCGAGTATGATGCTGGCAAGAGAGAATAACACGCAATAAAAAGTCATTATTTTTATATATCTAAAATTACTAGGCAACTGTAGTAATTGACACTTGGTCTTCCTACGCCAATAAGTACTTTATTAGATACTTACTAAAAGTTCAACTAAATGTGGTTGTACACGCGACGACACGCTATTACAATGCTAATGTATAGTTAGTAAAAGTTGAATTTAGTAAAGCAAGAAATTTGGAGCTCCGCGAGCGAACTTTAATAGCGAACTGACAAAACTTCGCAGAAAACACTCTACAAGTTTAATCAGGCCCTCAAATGGGTTGTTACTTTACTTACCTATTTGGCGTTTGAGAGGTCTTTTTAAATTTTGCATTATAACTTAATGTGGGCTAGAAGGAAATTGGATATTAATATATTAAAAAAAAAAATCTACGGAGGCGATTCCAGTTAACGTATTATTTCTCATTGTAACCAAGCGATCGACTTAATTGACTTTGATTTATTTGGGTGACTTAATTCCAACGAACGAATTATTATTCTCACATTGGTAAACAGCCGAAGGTCAAGGAAACGGTAAACAAATATTTTCTAAAAATTGGGACATCTATTCTGTTACACCGATTATTACATTAGTGTAAGCGAGAAGAGTGCCCAATTGCTTTGTAAGACACTCCCCCACCACTACCTAGTTGTAGTGGGAAGTGGTGGTCCAATCCCCACTCAAAATATCGAGAAACAATCGATGTTTTTTTTCTGTCAAAGTACTAGGTGAGCATAAGGTAGAAGGATATAGTTTCTGACCAGCTATTCTCCGATCAGTAAGCCAGGAAGCCTACGCTCAAAACTCAGAACTTGGTAGGAAACCAAGTGTTCATCAGTAGTTGTATCGTTTATCAATAATAGCTGCATAATTTGTACAGTTTCGAGCTCAACAAACAAGTAACGCCTATACCCGGTCCCATTTGACAATCCTGTTAATTTATACGTGGCCGACACTAACAACTGCTTACCTCAACCATCGTAACTAGAGCTCTGATTAGTAATACATGAACCCCTAAACTATAGATTTATTACAGGAAATGGAGGGGGGAGGTAGGTCAGGTTATGATAGTCCTTATTGTCACTAAAGTCGTAGTTAGCACCTGCGTTTTGCTAAGTTTGCAACACGTAACTTTGTGCCGCTTCCATGTTGTAGTTCAGAAAACACAGTGTTGTGTGTCCTGTAGAATTGTTTAGGAATTTGACACAGTGTCGTGATTTTAGGTGTAGTTGGAATATTTATTACAGGTCGGATTTTGTGGATATCTAATAGTTTTACAGCTAACGTTGTGTTAATTGAATGATTGAAAATTATTGGGCGGTGGTTGTCTTCTATAAAAATGCATTTTTATATACTTTGCTTGCTAAAGAATATTATGTGAACATAACCACAGAAAAGCTTGTGTTACATTTAAGTACTTACTTATACAGCTAACTTGTCAGATTACGACAGGTATAAACAAAAATAAACGACAATTTCCATCACACACATGCAATTTTCAAACGTAATTTTCTGTACTTGAACAAAAAAAAGCAACATAAGTGAAAAGTTTACCCCCGAGTCCCGGCACTTTGGCTCTCATTAAAAGTTGTAGTAGTTTTGACTAATTACTACACGCGACACACGAAGGATGTCTGCAATTTGTTACTGCAACTTCGAGAGCGCCGTTAGCTGGGATGTTGCATGTAATTGTATGTGTTGTGTGTGTACGTACAAGGTACAACATGCTATGAACAAACATGTGTTTAAGGGCCTTTGTAATATAACTAGCGAAGGTATAGCCAACATAACCAGAAGATAATTTCAAAAGTAAATTATCCCGGAAAAAAAATCTCGGTCACAGACAATATTTTTTTTTAGTTATCTTCTTGGATGTTTTACGAAAATACCTCAGTAAAAACTGATTTCTTATATTTACGCATATATAAAACTTATTTACGAACGTAAAAAACGTAAAATAAACGCGAGAAAATCCGTAAAATTAGTTTTATTTCAATCAGTACAAACTAATGAAGGAACGCCAAATCTTTATTTTAGATTAGCTTAATTTGTATGGATTTGCAGGGACACTTACAAAATAGCATTAGGTACACTTTTGATGGGAACGCGAACTGAAATGAAAGTCTAAAATTGTAAAAACCACTCTGTGTTTATGTTTTAAAATATTATGAAGTATCTGTTGATGTTCGCAATTGAAATTATTATTTGAAACGAAATCACGGTATGAATTAAGTGCCTGTTAATTAGTTGGCAACATTGTCAACAAATGGCGCACAACAAGTTCGCAAAGCGCGACGTTTTGCCTTGTACCTGCGCGGCCATTATTAGTTTTCTCACGTAACCAACACGAAATTATACTCAAGCTACAATTTGTGCAGACAAGCTACCGACTAACAGATACTGATACTGATATTGCATGTATTAGAGCGACGTTAGCCAAATTTGCTAAAATAGCCATTCTGAAAATAGAAGTCAAAGACTTTAATTATAGTCTTTATGTAGATAATAATCGCTTTTGAATGTAGATTAGATTAATTCCACTACATAATGAGAGCACGTATTTTATTATCCATGTTAACTATTCATTCTTAACATACTAAGAACCTTATGCCATTATTATAAAAAAAAAACAATTGTTGTACATATAGTAGGTACTCGGCCATTTTTAGACTTGTATAGCCACGCATTTTACTTCAAAGGCAAAAACTTACAAGGTACCTAGGATGTTTATTAATCGAGCATACTATAGTTCTGTTTTGTGTAATTACATATGATAGAACCATTCTATTTTACATAATAAATGAATTAAATAACGAACTGAATGTAAATATGAAGATGGGAACGAAACTCTTACTCAATAGATTTATATTCTGGGCTTGAAGATATAACTTTTTTTATATTGAAGCTCAAATAAATATATACAATACCATTGCCGGAAAGCGTGTTATAACCTACAGGAATGTCTACTTCTGAATGCAAATACTTGACTTGTTGATGAAAATACCAAAATCGCTATAGGTTTGCCTATAAAATTTGAGGAGTCTTCTCAATTCCTGATAGATCCCATCATGATAAATATTTTTTTGAAAAAAATGGGACCAATCTGTGAGCATATCCTTTCATATTAAAAAAAATGATTTTCCAAATCGGTTCATAAATGACGAAGATCTGAGGTAACAAACATAAAAAAAATTTGAATCTCCTCCTTTTTGAACTCGGTTAAAAATCTTGGTCCAAATAGTCTGTTTGATCGAAGCGTCCCGTTTGCACAGAACGTTAAAAGATTAGGAACACCAATGATTTCCAACAGTTGAGGGAATTTAAATCGAGGAGTTCAATCTTCGCGGATTATCCCTTTGGGGGAGGCGGATGTACTGAATGTCAAGTGTGCGTTTGATATTCACGGCATCCGGTTTCAATGCTTTTCGAAATGGTTCATAGGGGATTATACTCTTCAAAATTGCGGGAAGAATACGCTTTATAATCTGAATAATTTGCGTTTTTATAGTATACTAGTTGTGCCCGGCGGTGTTACCCGCGATAAAAAGTATGAAAAATTAAAACATCTATCCCACGGGAACCATACATTTTACCGGGATAAAAAGCCTAAGCCTAATAGCCTATGTGCTATTCCAGACTATAATCTATCTCTGTGCCAAATTTCATCCAGATCCGTTCAGCCGTTCGGGCGTGAAAGAGTAACAAACATCCATCTATCCATCCATCCAAACTTTCACATTTATAATATTAGTATAGATATAGGGCGGTTCAGGGTGATGAGTTTCGGGATGTTGGAAATACTTCTCCATTAGTTCTAGACAGGATCGTGGAATAAGAAGGTCGGTGTCCTACTCACACAGCACACAAATAAAATATTTTTCCTAAGCTAGCCCAGTTGAATAAAATAAGATTATTTGTATTTACTTATCCGTTTGGTAAAGTTCAATAAATGTTCAGATACAACTATCTGGGTTGAACAATCGTGAATTTGCGAAGTCAGTTTTCTGTTTATATTGTTTTATGACTATCGTATTAACTTTCTATGTAGAGCAAGTAATAGTTTGAAAAACTACTAATTGAATATGTATTTTTTTTGTCACAGTTTTTTTTTTAAATATGGGTCTCGATTCCACAATCACGTCGCATGGAAATTAGTAATCCATTGAATTTTTACATAAGTAGAACTAAGCAGAGTGTGTTAAAAGCATCCCGCACCATAGAACGGTAGCAGCCCTACGAAAGGGTAGCAGTCAATTTGTGTCGATCGAGATCCTTTGAAATCGCCCGTTTGAAACCAGGTACGGACCTATGTACGCCTTCTTTTGGGGTCCGGCGCACCGTGAAATTGACTCGCTCAATTGTCTGTTCGATGTAAAAAGACCTGTTTGCCGCGGACGGCAGCCGAGCAAATATAGGTACCTAATCTAGCTCTCACTTCGATAATCTTGACTTTTATACGATACTCGATTCCAATCATACTATTCGATTTGTATTATCAATAGTTAGATCTGACGAGTAATGTAGAGCTCCTTAAATGGTATATCGGTAAAGATTCAATTCGCGTTTATGCGCTGCTTTTCTAAGATAAATGATGATTTGTTGATAAAGTAATAGTACACGTTACTTGTGTTATCTTCGGTCTGTGTATGAATGATAATATCTATATGCTGTTCGAAATTCGGAGGTCACATCTGTGATAGGGTAGATAAGATCTAATCACCGTAACGTAATCAAATTGTTCTGGACATATTTTTATATAAGTACTTAAGTAATTTGTATTCGTACTTATTTGTATAACAAAACCATCTTCATATGCTATACCCTAGTTCAAACCATGACATTAGGACTTCAAACACTTCAGTTCTTGGGTGACAGTGGTTGCTGTAAAGCATCCGAAACGTCAGGAACGTAAAATAAACGCGATAAAATCCATCAAATTAGTTTTATTTCAATGTGTAGTATTCGCGTCAATATTAGAAATCAATATCATTTGGGAAGTGTTTATAAATACTATTTGTACTTGAGAAGGCATTGGAGTTAAAGGCCTAGCTAATTCCCTGACTTGAATGAGTTTTCAGTATTCCACTTTGCTAAAATTAATAACCTACTATATTACATAACACTAAACACACTATCACTCATCGTCACTTCACATTATATTTCTCATCAAAAATCTAATAATAACTTCACAGTCTAAAATACCATTCTACAATTCCCCAATCCATCCCTTCTGTACCCAATGGGGCACTGACTAGGCACCGAGATAAGCATCTTCGAGTTCACATCAATACATTCCGCCTTCTCATTTCTTGTGGAACCTTCAGGACAACCATCCTTCTCATCATTGTCTTCAATTGTGTCATTCGAGTCTTGTTGCTTGCCGTGATATTTCGGCTCTATGATCTCTACTTCACTCTTGGGACCATCGCGCTCTGTTATATTATTATCCGTACTCCCTTCTGTTGTCGGAGAGCCGATCACGAAATCCGGTTCTTCTATTCTTCTGACCAAGTATTTGTCGTAAATGCAGTTTTTATATACGCGTAGTATTACGCTGAAGTACTTTGATAGAATGCCGTTTGACGGCGGTGCCTCCTCTTTAATTATATCAGCATTATTCACTTTGTCGAATGAGAATATTTTGATTTTGTTCACTAATACGTCCGCTAAAATCTCGTTCCACGGCAACGGCTTCGTTTCATTCTTGGGGTCTTGGAAATTTTGCAATTTCCTTAAGAGTACGCTTTGTTCGTCGGATGCCTTGATGCTCGTCGCGTCTTCAATAAAACACTCTGTGTGGCCCATAAGTATGATTACGGCGAAGATATGGATTATTTTCATTATTATTTTGATTGTTTATTTTTGTGAAACGGCAGCGGTACAATGGTGAAGCTAACTGCGAGATTGTCAGAGATAAAGTAATACGCAGTTAGTAGGTACAGTCGAGTACAGACATGTTAGTAGAATTTAAAAATATATGTTTATGGATTTAGGATATTTTGTTTATAACTTAATTTTCACGGCTTTATAGAAAGATGGATCTCAATAAATAGTGTACGTATCAGACAGCCTAACCTTTACCTATTTGACAACTTAATAATTCATACAAAGACACACTAAACAGTTTTCTACTCGACACTACACTACTATCACCGTGATATAGATAAGCGCTTAGTCAAATATTGACCGAATGACGTTCTGTTAACGGAAAATAGCACTTACTTCGAAAGAATATTTTTATCGACAATACCTACTCAAGTGTTTCGCAACGCACCAAGGACGCGGAGATACCGGCCGGCCTCCTTCATATTGTGATTGCTGATGATAATGTATAAAGTATTTTGCTAATTATATAAGGCGTAACAATAATAGTGTAAAATATTTTAACAGGGCTCATAGTAGGTTATAAAGATAAAATAAATAAAAAAATCGAATTATTAGAAATTTAAAAAATCACACTCTGTACTGAGCGCACGGCCGAAAGCTAATGGTTTGCCTTGTTTAAATAGTCAAACATCATTTACACAATTATTTTCTATATCAACGTGATCCACATGACTTACACATTTATCTGTTAAAATATTTTACACTATTTTTGTTTAACCTTACATATCATATAAAATTATTGATAATATATTATACGTATTATTAGCAGAATACTTTTTACATTATCATAATACGAAGGAAGCCGTCCGATATCTCCGCGTCCTCGTACGCGAGTACCTACTTAAGAATAACAATTAAACTACATATATTCATCAAATTATTTTCTGATATTCGTAGTTTTAATTAACATCCATCTTTTGCAGTGAGCACTTACGGGGGGGGGGGGGGGGGAATTTTTATCCCTCCTTTCTTGTGTATTTCAATTTATGTGTTACTTTAAATTAAATTGATAATTCTATCTGAGCATTGTCTTGGGAGTGTTAACAGTAAGCCCCACCATGACATGAGGGGGGTACCCCTATCGTCTGTACCTCTTATCATAAATCTCGACAGGTTTGACAGTGGCGATTAGATGATAATAAGTAAATGTTGGAATACATAATTTGTCCATCAGGTCAGATCTAATGTCCAGTGACACAACCGAAAGAATTCTGCAGAGTCTCTGTACCACTAAAACATGTTTTCCCACAAAGCTATATGTTATAAACATAGCAGTTGATCACAGTACGCGAGGATCCAATTTCACGGCCGCGGCGCCCGGGACACTCCTTTGAGCCGGGACAAATGCGCGCGGAATATTTACACTTGTACGATTTGGTGCGTGGTCACAAAAATATTGCATTATTCTATCTTTGTTTTTTTTTATATCCATCGTGACTTGTAATAATACCTAATGCAGTCGGCATAACTGCCATATTGCGAGTACCCAATATCATTGAATTACGTAGTCCAAGTCAAAGTCAAAGTCAAATAATTTATTTCGTATAGGCCTACGGGGGCACTTATAAATTGTCATTACATTTTTTTCTTCATAACTCTACAACCGGATCGGAACGCGACCTCAACTGAGAAGATCCGGCAAGAAACTCAGCGAGCTTGTCTTTTTTTTTTGAAATTCAGATAGTTGTCAAGATATATCTTTTTTTTTCCCTGATAGCTTTTGAGCCTGTGTAGATTTTAATTGAACAACAAAAATAAAATTATCTATGTAAATAAAAGTGAAAAGCTGGCCGTTGGTAAGCGCCTCACATGCGAACGGCTGGACCCATATGACTATTATTACTAATGTTCGTTATAGTCCGCATAAGGTTTTTGGGTAAAGAAAAAGTTGTCCGGAAAATTGGAAGATTTGGGAAAACTAGAAAGGATTTTTTTCTATGAGAATTCGAGTAGAACAATGTCTGTTGAATCAGCTAAGCCGAAATAGAAAAAAAAGTAGTTGAGTTATCGTCCATTTACAATATACATTACCGAGCCCTTTTAAAAATACTTTGTAAAATGATGAAATCGTTTATAAAATTAGAGGTTAGCTTCTTTATATAAAGAGGACTTATCAGACGGTCTGTTGCCTATCTGCATGTTCAGAATATTTTATGTACGTACAGAATTATAAAACCAACAATCTTCTCTGTGTTATCATTTTAAGTTATCAGCACATTCTGTAGAGGAAACGATCACACTTTACAAATTATAGCTGAGTTTTATTGTTTCAGGTAAATAGTTAAGTAAAGACATCACAAACTGACAATAAGTCATTAATTTGATATCTAAGCCATTATTTATCACTTTGGTAAAATTAGATTTATTATATGAACTGAAATCTATATACGAGGCATTTGGTTATTTTTAACCTACTTCAATAAGGAGCAGGTCGTGATGGCTATGTTTTTATTTAGTTTCGTCGTCAGGCTTACCCGGCATTTGTGCAACGATTTGTTTAATGATTTTAATAAACAAAGCAATAAAGTCGTAATCAAAGTGAAATCGTTTATTTCGTATAGGCATTCATTGCATTTTTTTTTGTTATCTTTACATCCGGATCAGAACGCGACCTCAACTGAGAAGATCCGGCGAAAAACGGAGCGGGCTTGTCTTTTTTTTAAAGTCATTATTTTTACAAAAATAAAAAGTAAGCTCCAGTGTGTTGTCATGCGAGGCGCACACACGCTACACTTAAATATTATAAATCTTGATATTTTAGCGATCAGTCCGAGGTTGCTTTATCATCCAAATAATCCAATAGGATTGAGTGGTATAGGCAATGCGGTAATTGTTTGTGACCATACCACACAATACAACATTTATCATATTCCTTCCAAAGCATTTCAGCGCGCGAATAGAAGTGGTTCATGGTAGAGACGTGGCGATCCGTGTAATCGAGCCGGAGATCCGGGCGCTGGGCGGCGGCCGGTCGTCCGGATCCAAAAATGTACGGATAGAATGTGCAAATTCCAGATTAGCAGAATGTTAACAAAAAATTTGTTTTTAAAACCACAATGAATACCTTAAAGTAGTATCTATAATGCATTTAATCGTAATAACTTATGCCACTTATTGACGACTCTATAATAGATGTTGTTAAGTAACTTTTGATGCCAACTGTACTTTGCGTATGCTTGATTTGTGGTGGCGTTGACGATGCAAGTTGGGCCACCTTTTCCGATGCGAATATTCTCTGAGCAAATGTGAGCGAGATTTTCCCTAAAAATGTAGTTTGCCTTGCATAATATCTGTTGTTTTTTGGCAACAATGTACATAATCATCACTGAAGGTGAACTAATATTTTATAGCAGGAATAAAGTAGATAATGAATATATTATTTTAGAGTCTACATCAGAGTTCCCCAAACTTTTTTGTGTCGTAGACCCCTTGCCATGTTTTTCCGTGTTGGGTAGACCCCCTACTTACCTGATATTGATTTCCTATTGAATTCCGTCCTTTATAGAGTGATGAATTGAACAAGTCAGTGCAAGGTAGCGTAGCTCTGAGACTGCGACTCTCAGGTTTTTACAAGTTCAAAATGTATTGCGACCACAAAGCGAATACCAACATCCTACAACTTTCACAATTTTATAAACATATATAATATTTTTTTTACTTCATAGGTACTTTTATAAATAATGTATATGTTTTGATATTATAAGATAGTATGATGTAAGTAAATAGGTACTATCAGTGTATGTGTTGAGATCCACTATCGTGGACCCCCATTTTCATTTCATGGACCCCCAAATTTTTTTTCGCTGACGTAGACCCCTTGCAGGTTGTCATAGACCCCTAGGGGTCGATATAGACCACTTTGGGAATCACTGGTCTACATAAATCCTAAAATAGTGTTTTTAGAGTTATCAGATTGAGCGTAATTCCGATCGACGATACAATATTGTAGTTACAATCAACCTCGTAACGCGACCTACTTTTACCCTAAGTTACCCTAATAACTAAATCCAATTATTCCCTAACAAAATTCCTTTATATAGAGAAATCATATAAATATTAATATCATATTCCTAGCGGCGCTGTGCCGGGCCGAGGGCAATGAAAGCCGTTAATTACCGGCAACAAATAAACGTGTCCTATTACTTAATTTTATGCCCGTTTGCCCGGAGGCGGGCCGGTTAATGATCCTAAAGGTAGGGCTCTGCTGCCGGATAAGGAATTTCCGTTTAGTTTAGCGCTGCTGGGTGCTAGGATTTATTTAGGGGAGGACGGACTCCGAATATTATAGGGGTACGCCAAAAGATTGTTATCTTTGTGTAGTGTTCTCTTTACATTATCTTTGATGACCTGATTGGTGCAGTTGGTAGTGACCCTGCATTCTGTGCCGAGGGTCGCGAGTTAAAATCCTGGTAGGGTTCAATTTTGTATGATGAGCACGAATGTTTGTACCCGAGTCGTGGATGTTTAATATCTATATAAGTATTTAATACTGAGTTCGCCCTCAGTCCAAAATACAGTACCCATAATACAAGCGTCGCTTAGTGTGGGATCGCATAACTGGTGTGTTCGCCTGGGGATATTATTATTATTGATCGGTCTAAGCTCAAAATCAGCGCTGTAGTAAAATTCACAGGGCTATGCTGAGCTTAGAGCTTTACTTTCGGCAGAACGGTACATGGCAACACCATTATATGCGATTAGGTACTGTTAGGTACTATGCTGCATGTTTTTTATTGTTTTTAATTATTTCTGCGACATTTAATTACCACCCTCTTTGTATATACATGTCTGCGACTAATAAACAAAACTAATCTCAAAAAATAATAATTTTCGTATATGATAAGATCGTTGAAGTGTGAAAATATTACGTAGGTAGTTGTGTATATGATCCAAAAACGCTTAACCGTCATAGAAAAAGGCTACAGAATAACAACTGCTTGCCTGCTTCCCTTACCCACCTGAAAAGGGAAACAATTTTTCTCGTTAAAGTCATGCAGTTAAGTAGTTCCGTGGCGTCGTTAGCCGCCGTCAGTTAACTGACAGCCGGTACCGGTAATTAATGGGATAGTGGTAAGCAGTTAACTGGGGCGACTCGCCGCCCAGTTGCGGAGTTCTCGCCTTTGACAACGCCGCGAACTACTTTGCCGCGGACGATACAGACGCAATAGTTCGTCTCTCGTTCTTGCTTTGACGCTTCGAGTAAAGTTTTTGATAGCGTGGTAAAGGATACACTGCTGTTTTTATTGTAGTTACTATCTCTTTGGAAGGTTATGTTTATAATTATCAAACAAACTAAATTGATTTAATTATATACATACTATAGATGCTATTCTGTATTTGATTTTATCCCTTAATTATTTAGGTACCTACCTAAGTTATTTGCTTTCAATAATATACGTACCTAAAGGCGCTGTCTTAACAATCGGTTACTTAACGAACCATTTGTACTAAAAGCAGAATATTTAATAAAAATAAAAGTTTAACTCAAGTTGTCTTTATCTTTTGGAGATGTTGACTTAATCCATTAACAAGTTAATGACGGATTGGCTTTTCAATAATGTACCTAACGGCCTCAGCATAACAATCAGTTAGTGATTCGGATATTCTTCAAACAATAGTTGCGACAACACGACAACTTATGTCTCAAATAATACCCAAACTTTTGCTAATAACGGGTCAACTAACGGTTGGTATAAAGTATATTTATTTTTCTTTATCTACACCTAGTAATTACTTGTCGCGTAGTCAAGGCATCGACCTCCCTTTTGTCTTACCCGAGGGAAATTCCCTGAAACCCAACGATCCCTCACACTCAGTTATTACGTCCTGAAGATGTGAATGAAACCGCCGATACCATTTGCCTTTTGAATATAAATCAGATAGCTATTTGATTTTATTTTGATAAAATAAATACTACTTTGGTTACTTAGATGCTAGTCTACACTGTTTTCTCTAAATAATATTACTTTAGTTGGCTTTACTTTATTTATAAATCAAATCAAAGCGAAAACGTAACATCATAATAAATAGTTATAACAATTACAACAAAGTTTTGCCGATATCCTAAGAAGCCTGTTGTCAAAGTTTGTGAGATTAGTTATTTTATTAGTTTACCTACTATTTAACGACTTTCATGAGAACTAAATAATATCGATAGTTCGCGAAGCAGTAAAGCGCCAATCATTGGAGCTACACTTTGATGGACGGTAAAATATTCTATTTGCCGGAGTCCGTAATAAAACTAACTTGTAAAAATAACCGGTGCTTTACGATCCTAGCTAAGCTGTCAGCACGACGTTTCATCTTCAATCCCGCGCCGCTGCGGAGTAGGCAGAGCTGACGGTGGCGCGAGTACGGACTTTTTTATGTTCGGACGTGATCGTAATGATTTTCGTGTAACTCATGTTCGACTCAACACTTTATTGGTATAAGTATTTTATTCGTTCAGTTTCCAGGAATGCGATGACTTCTCAGCAGCTTCCAATAGTTGTTATGAATTTAATTATTGTTCAAATCTTAGGTAAGATTATTTTCCGGCTTGCGGTGCTGTTTTTTTTGGTATTCATTTTAAATAGAACTAGCTGACCCGGCGAACTTCGTACCGCCTTAGAATCAAATGCAAGAGAAAATGATTTATCTTTTTTTTTGTATTCTTTCCCATCAATAGCAAAATAGATATCTTGCTAATCGGGGCGGAGACAATAAAGATCATAAAAATTGACCCATCCATTCTTGAGTTATAAATGTAACTAACACGACTTGGTTTTATATAAGTGTTAATGGGGAATAAGACAGTAAAGACTCGTATTATTACGTATGTCGTTCTCAAGCCCATAATCTAGCGTAACAGACTCTTCAAAGGGCGGGTTCCACTCGCATTACGAAGACAAAGCCTGATAATGCAACCTTAGTTTAATATAATAACGGTAGTAATTTGTTAGTTAACGTTGACGGGTTCATTATAGTATGTGCATAGTTATAATTAATTTCTGTTTACTCAACGGTCTTTGAAGCGATTTAATTAATTACCTCTAACATACTAACATGCATGTTTCCCCAGATGGAGTAAGCAGAAGAGGTGACTTAAAGACTCTTGTAACCAGTTAGACTGTTTGTTAATTTCAGATGCGAGAAGATTTTACTTTAAGTACTTTTAGTAAATTATAGTTATATCGATGTAAGCTGTCCAATCAGGGTGAGGTAGTTCAGTTGAATAGCCAATAATATGCGATATCAGATATATCTCTTTCGTAGTAATAAACGCATGTACTATTTATGTTCAGCCGGCTAATAACAATAGGTTTAAAACAATTCTGCCGGGTGAAGTTTGGAGAGCGACAGTTACAACTTTTAATGGGCCCACGGGGCACACTTTCGTGCATTCTGGAACAAACCCAACTTTTACGAAAGTTGCATCCGAGCTTCGCAATTTGTGTCATCCATTAATAATTGTATGCTAAACAAACGATTGTAACGCTTCAACCATCATGTGTATGACATAAATCACATGGAATAATGTATAATTATAATAAATTCAAGTTCGTTTGTTCGTTTTTGCCATTCCTATTAATGGAATCAAGTTTAATCAGCTCACAAGTTTAGGACTAACTAGTATTTAAACTCTCCGTGGTGCCTTACACCTGGACTTAGTCCAGCTGTAAGAGTCTTCCTTCTGTGGAAATTTGTCTACTAGATAATTTTTATCTCCTGGTTTGCAATGGAGGGAAGTGGATCATTTTTTAAAATTCGTGCGGGTTCCAAGACAATTAATTTTATCCCGGGACTCGCCGAGGGTCAAACCTCGGTGTCAGCATTGGATACCACTATCGATCCTGGCTTACAGGAGTAGCAGTGGTGGGAGTTTGTGGCGGGCCTAGTCCCATTTAAAAAAAACATATGGAATAATAGGGGGCGTATTACGAACTCTTATTTTAGGGAGAGCACTAAACTGCTTGGCAATTTTATATTTTCACTCCATAATACATTCTAATTCTAATCAAAAAACTATCTTGTTTCTAAACGTTGTCGGTAAAAATTACAATTACAGAATGAGATAAAGTAAATTTTTTTTTATTTTTTTTTATTACGTTATAGTCAAGTATTTGATCTCTATCTCACCTGATGGTAAGTGATGATGAGATCTACGATGGAGCATACTCGCCTAGGTAGGAAGGCGGCAGTAGATCGAGACGCTACATTCACTAGGCACATGCAGCGCAGCTGATCTGACCCGCCATCCATGAATGGCAACACCGAACATCATGCCGGAACACGGCTAGGCCGCTTGACGACATGGCTTTGTTCAGTGGGTGGTGACTAACCACGGCCGAAGCCTACCACCAGTAGAGTTGTCACCTAGTTGGCACCACCCATGGTCACGAGTAGGGTATCTCGAGGGTATTTAATTCTCCTACGGACGAAGGTGACTGACTATGTCTTCCTTAGGCCGTTAACATGATACCGATGACGTGTTTTAAGCTGGGAAGTGAATTGCTTGCAAATAAGAGTTTGTAGTATGCCCCCAGTATTGTAGCTGTTATAGGGTGTCCCATCCATTCTGCATTACAACATGGCTGATACTATGAATCGTTTCGGTGCGTGTGAGTGCAGAATAATTCGTTGATTTATACTGTTACGTCGTTCGACCTCGCTCCGTATTATACGGAAACAGTATCGTTTGTAGCACTCGTTGCTTTCCGTGAACATCAAAATTAATAGTAGTTGTAAATCGTTGATGCGATTCGTTCAATTCCACAATCGCATTGAGATTTATTTATAAAACGCATTGTCTGTATTGCCATTTGTTTTATTTAAAAAAGCGCTAAAGTAATTATATTCTCTATCGGTTGTAGAGTTCATTTTGTCATTATAATAATAATAATACCAGCCCTTTCAATTTTCCACTTTTGGGCACGGGCCTCCCCTCAATGCAAGGGGGATTAGGCTATAGTCCATCACACTGGATCAGTGCGGGTTGGCGGACTTCACACATCTTTCGAGGGGTTCTCTAAGACATGTGTTATGTCATGGTTTCCTCACAATGTTTTCCTTCACCGTTTAGCAAGTGATAATCATGGCTGAAAATGAGATTCGCACATGAAATCCAGAAATCCCAGAGGTGCGAGCCGGGGTTTGAATCTGCGATCCTCGTTACCGAGGCGACCGATCACTGACTGACTTGGCTATCAATGCTTATAATGCTTATTATTTTGTCATTATTATGACATATTATGTATTAATTAGGAATATTTAATTTTGCCTATTTTAATGTGCTTCTACTTCAGTTTAGACTTAATAAAGGATAAGCTCTTTGTATAAATAACTTTCATTGTGTAAAATAATTGTTTTGTAACATTAAACAAAGGTTACTAGCACAATGGAAGTATGTTGTTGTGTTGCGTCCCTCGTGATTGGAAACTGGGAAAAATCTCATTTCCTACAGGATATGAAGGGATTCGTCGAATGAAGTTCTCATTTGAAAAACAATGATGCTTAAATCAATATGTGTGAGCAATGTTAAATATATATTGTGTCACTAGCGGTTGCCCGCGACTTGGTTTGCGTCTTTAAATTGATATAACTTTTTTTTATTTATGAATTGATTGAACTAAAACAAACACTTACTTTTATTTTGTGCCAACATGTGAAATCTAATAGCAACTGCATGTCTGCACTGATTCTTGTAGATGGTGTTATTTTTTTTTACGAGATGAATTGAATCAGAAAACGTTTACTCGATACCAACTAATCTACTTCGTAAGTTTAATACTGCTCAGCATTTAGTAAAACTTATCTTGACGTCCCCGAGACAGGCTCGTCTTGGTGTGGAAGTCGTTGCTCATTTTATTATAACCTAGAAATTTAGAAATCATGCGTCTAAGCAATTCGAATGATCTTACCCTTAGATTATCGGTCGAAGGGCAAATGGCGGTTTTAGAAAATATATATTTTTATTAATCAATAGCTAGAACACAGAGCAACCAAGCTCATAAGACAAACACCTTTACGAAATAACGAGTATTCTCAAAACATCAAAGCAAACAATGGATAGAATCAGCATTTTAGGGCGGCGTATTAACAAGCTCGCCGCCCGCCCGCCCCGCTCCGCCCGCCCCGCGCGCCCCGCCCGCCCCGCCCGCGATTCACGTGTTTGTTGTTTGCCGCGGTACAATTAAAATGCTAATTATTTGCCGACGGCTCCAATTGTGGACTTTGCGGAATTATGAAACGCAATATATATCGGGGCCACTAACTTATAATAAGTGGTTTAATTTTATTAATGGTTCTATATGTTATTAAACCATTTATGAAAGCTTTAAAGCTAGCTGTTTGCGAAATATTGTGATTGAAATAGCGATGTATTAATTTAGGCTCAAATTCGCGGAATAATGACATTCGATTAACTGGTTTTCATTAGATCAATCTGTTGATTGTATACCAGCCCTTTTTAATGTCCCACTATTGGGCACGGGCTTCCCCTTAATGAACAGGGGATTTGGCCATAGTCCACCACGCTGGCCCAGCGCGGGTTGGCGGACTTCACACATCTTTCGAGGGGTTCTCTAAGACATGCTCAGATTTCTCACGATGTTTTCCTTCACCGTTTACCAAGTGATAATCGTGGTTGAAAATGAGATTCGCACATGAAATCCAGAAATCCCCAAGGTGCGAGCCGGGGTTTGAACCTGCGATCCTCGTTACTGAGGCAAGTGTTTTACCAACATGGCTATCATTGCTACATTACTGCTGTTGATTGTACTACATATTAACTTCATACAACATATATGAATTTGTAAGAACTCTACATTAATTTCACCGAAAGTTTGAAATTGCTGTTATTATAAGATAAAGCTTCTCAGTTGTTTTCGCAAATGATCGTTCGATAAACACACGTAACATTCCTTTTCCTTCAATAGAAAGTATTTCATTCCAAACTTCCTTTGAAATTCGGAACCTCGTTGAGTTCCTTTCGGAAGTCTTGAATGGTTTTTCTTACCAAACATTTCACACATCAACGTAGCATGTGGCGGGGCGTCGACAAGCGGATTCCATACAAATTAGTCGGTCGATTATCGACAGTTTCGAATTAAGCTAGTGCGGTAGCAAATATGCGGGGTCTATCGCGAATGTGTGGGGCCTGTAGTAAATACTAGGGGCCTGTAGCAAATGCGCGGGGCTTGTAGAAAATACGCGGGGCCTGTAGCAAAAGCGCGGGGACTGTACAAAATAAGCGGGTCTGTAGCAAATGCGCGGGCCTGTAGCAAATACGCGGGCCTGTAGCAAATACGCGGGCCTGTAGCAAATACGCGGAGAATGTAGCAAATGCGTGGGGCGTGTAGCAAATGCGCGGGGCCTGTAGCAAATATTGCGGGCCTGTAGCTAATGTGCGGGGCCTGCAGCAAATGCGCGGGGCCTGTAGCTAATGCGCGAGGCTTGTAGCAAATACGCGGGGCCTATAGCAAATGTGCAGGGCTTGTCGAAAATGCGCGGGGTTTGTAGCGAATACGCAAGGCATTACAGACCAAGAGTTTTGCTACAACGTTTTTTGATTGGTCGGTAAGTGGCATGCCATACCTATCTTACTTGACAGTTTTTTTTGCGCAGTTGCTAACTCTTTCTATATTCTATGTTAATCCGGCACTAGTTATCGCTTAACGTCGTTCGCACAAACGCTCTCTCTAATTTTACCGTCAAGACTCAAAACAGAATGTCGAGTCAAACGATTGTCGACATGATAACACCATCGCTTTATTTTCACAACGAACCGTACGAATTATTAATTAAGCTAACTTCGTGAAATATCGTCCTTCCCTTCGCGAGACGCGGTCTGCGTGCGACCACAATTCAAATACAATTTTGTATTATAATAAACTAGCTGCGCCCGGCGGTTTTACCCGCAATAAAAAGTATTAAAAATTAACACATCTATCCCACGGGAACCATACATTTTACCGGGATAAAAAGCTAGCCTATGTGCTATTCCAGACTATAATCTGTGTCTGTGCCAAATTTCATGCAGATCCGTTCAGCCGTTCGGGCGTGAAAGAGTAACAAACATCCATCCATCCATCTATCCTTCCTCCTCCGCGAGACGCGGTCTGCGTGCGAGCACAAATCAAAGAATGTTGTATTATAATAAATTATCTTGACATCCATTAAAGGTCGTGAAAGTACGCTTTTAAATAATATTAATATGCTTTAATTGATTAATTAAGGATGGCATGGAGCGGGTAACGAGTGGTAGCTCCGCGATATGCCGCCATGATTTATGGATTCATTAATTACGTTTAATTTAGTGTGAACATTTGATTGTTAATTGGTCCCGTGATAGGAAGAGCACAATTAATGACAATCGTGTTGGCTGGTGCGCAAACAAAATATAATGTGGACTATTACTATAATAATGCAATATACGAGCATTAAAATTAAATAACTACCTCGTATTGAAATAAAATTAATTTTAAAGATTTTATTGCGTTATAATATGATTTTTATGTTCCCAACGTTTCGGCTGATTTACAGGAAGCTCTTTCTGCGTAGATCGGACTGCAAGCAAAAACTAAATATGAGGGTACCCCGGTCAAACTGTCACTAGGACGCGGAGGACGCCAATCACTTTAGTCCTCCCGTGACCATGGTTGCTGTAAAGCAGCCGAAACGTCGGGAACGTAAAAATCATAATATAAACGCGATAAAATCCTCAAAATTAGTTTTATTTCAATGTGAAGTATTCGCGTAAATATAAGAAATCAATATGTGAAATACCTCGTAGGTATACCCCACAGCTTCAGAACTGTGCTATAACTCTATACACCCTTTCGTTAGGATATGTTCTATAATCAAAATGTTTGATGGTAAAAATATAATAGGTGGAGACATTTGAGTGGAATTAATCCCAATTTCAAAGCATCGGTATTCTCATAGCTAAATGAAAAGTAATCTATGTTACTGTATCATAACATTGCAATCATCACAAATATGTACTTCGATGTAGGTATTGCTTTTGATGTTTGTGTTTTACCTGAGAATTCTCTTCATTTGACGAATGTCTTAAAATGGCTAACGACATGAAAGCTTTTGGTGCACATAAGATGATTAGGGATGTGCAGTTCGATGAAAAACGATTTATGACTTTACTATAAAAATTATTTAATAATAATACTAGCCGATTAAATGTCCCACTGCCGGGCTACGGGCCTCGCTTGAATGCGAGGAAGATTAGGCCACAGTCCACCACCCTGGCCCAGTGCGGGTTGGCGGACTTCACATGTCTTTCGAGGGGTTATCTCAGACATGCCGGTTTCCATACCATTTAGCAAGTGATATTGAACATGAGATTCGCATCTGAAATCCGCAATCTCAGAGGTGCGATCCTCATAACCTAAACAACTAAACTATCACTGCCTGCTTGCAATCAAGACTTCATTACCTTCTATTTAAACTTACTATCATTATAGTGTTACAACTATACGACAGGTGAGTAGATACAAATTGGCGTTACCATTGAGAATTGATAGCAAAGCAACTAGCTGGTGGACTTTTACTCATACTATGACGTAAGTTATCTTAAATACTGTTTTGAAAGCTAATTTAATGCCTTCCTATATTTCGATTAAGATTGACTATAAAGCGAATATAAAAAAAAACATGGAACTAGGCAACGACAAATGGCTAATCCTATTCCGAATTTATCGGACAGATGGCACGTACAAATTCTAGCAAGTTAATTCTGGATAGGATTTAATAGGAGATGGTAAAACAGACTCTAAATGTGTTTGTTTACATGTCATTCAGGCTTATCACTGCGAATTTAAGGGCTCGACAATCAAATAACACGTTAATGTCCCATCTCTACGAAATATTTAGGATTACAACCCAGCAGGCGCTCACACGGAATCGCTAATGGGCCGTAACGTAGTGGGAATATTATATTGGAATGATGACGCTCGGATTACGTGTTTATTTTGATGGTCTTCGTATTAGTTGGCTTGGACGCGGGTTCACCGACTCGACTGTACGGTATTGAAAATGAAAAAAAAAATAGTGAACCACACAATTGAATGAATGAATGAATTATTTATTTGCATGACATATGGTGTACATGGACTTGATATACTTAATGGTAGGCCTCACGTACTTCGCCCGAGTAATGCCTGACATACTAAATTGCCAGTCAACTGCCTTTTTAGTTTATAATCGCTTTCTATTATGTTCATTCAGTTTTAGCGGAAAAGGGAAGATCTTCCAGCCAGGCGAGTGGTATGCCTAGCAGATCGGCTGCTTTGCCTCGACGGTTGTTGCCGGGATTTTGTATATGATACGTTTTCCGAAAGCTCTCATAGCGCGTTTCAGGATTGTATGGAGAATCGTCATTTGTTCTAAATGACGTCTGCAGCGCCATCTGTTGGCTTGAGGCGAAGTTGAAGTGGTCGCTACACGAACGCTGTAGTTACTCATAAAGAAGTTTCAAAATGTGCCAAAGGTTCGCCTCCATAAATACCTATTTCAAATGCAATACTAATTACAAAGAAAATAACTTTAATATTTACAAACAAATATAAATTAAAAATAGTATAAAAAATCTACTTAATATTTACAAAAAGTGTCATCAATCTATCTACTTACATGAAATCTAATATCATCAGAAATACATTTATAGGTACTCCTCTATTGTAATTTATATTCAATCAATTTGGCACAATTGCACAAGGCTCACTCCCTCAACCTTCTATTCATTTTCATTAAAGTTGTCTCTTTTACCCTACCCGAAGGTTATACGAGGAAGCACGATGAGAAAATATGAACAAACCAATTGGCGTCAAAATAAAGGCGGTGACAAATTGAACCCGAAACAGTTGTTAAATACAAAACGGTGGCTGTTCATTAATTGCTTCAGCCTAAACAAATATCTACTATTCGTTATTTAAAACTTGTTGAACACATACAGCTATAAGATGCAGTCCCAAACTATAGCATAAATTTGGTTTATGCATAATGAACAGAAAGACAGACGGGCTGCAAGATTTCTAGCGTAAAATATTTTCTGTCTCATTATTTTCGAAAGCATTTAAAAATAACTACCTTAATTAAATTATATGTAATGTAGCTGTAATATAATATAGTTGAAATTGTATATAATGTAGCTGTAGTATAATATAGTAAAAATTGTGTGTAATGTAGCTGTCGTATAGTATAGTTAAAATTGTATGTAATGTAGGAAAAAAGGCTCCACATTTTAGTAAAAAAAACACTCTTTATATGCTCGCACCCTTCCGAAGTGGCGTCCAGTGAATTCTACTCAAATTAACATATTTTCTGACTTCGGGTCGGAATGGAGTTAAAATAAGATTAGGTCCAGCGTAAATAACGCGCGGATCCACGACTTTCGTCCTAATTGACTTAAAGGTTCCAAATGTTTGAAACTTTTTGACCTTTATTTTATTTTAAAGGATTGTCGAGATAGGGCGTTTTAATTTAATGACAACATTTTACATAGATTGTCGAAATAAGCATGAGCTAATGACAGACAGATTTTTGATTGACATCTTAGAGGAGTTCGGTTTTGTTGGTCTTTAAAAATCAATGAACTTGTTTGGTTTATAATTGGCAAAGTTGACAAGCCGAGGGTCAGTTGTCGGTACCTCTTCCCCATTTCTTTAAGCATGAGCCAGTATGAGTTTCGAAAGTACCCAAATACCGTTCGAGTGTTCGAAGGAAGGCCTCACGTTTCCGCCAGGGTTGCATTCGATTAGCATCTGATACAGCTAAAATTACTTATTAAGCCTTCAGATATTTCCCACACGCTATGGTTGCTTAATATTGTTTAGATTATCTCTCACTCCGTTCTAGATTTTTATTCTAGCTCGTGATATAAAAAGTCTATCGCTCATATGCAGGTATACTGTGACAATATTGGTTTGTCTTCGATGGCTGGCTTATGTTGAGCTGGACACCTGTTTGGCGCAGCCATGGCACACACGAGCCAGCCACTGTATCTGACACACTATTGTTTAAATTTAATAATGATAAACCATTTATAGTTATAAGTTTGTTTATGTAATTTCGTGTCTGGTGTTGTAGCTAAATAAATGTTCTTTCTTTCTTTGTTATCATCAACGGCAAGATATATAATAGCCATATAGTATTTAAGACGAAGTTACAGCTTATGTTGCTCAAAGTCTTGACTTGAGAATTTTTGCAAGACTAAGATTTAGTCTCACGAATCACACAAATCTTTTAGGCAACACTACTACAGTCCTATCACCATAACCGAGAACCAAAATATTTTATTATTACTTTACCTGAAACCATAAACATAATATTGACTCGTATTACTGCGTTAATAAGTATTTGTCAGCGAAACACCCAAGTGTTTGCGCTACATTATAACAACAGCAATGAATTTCGTCGCTCAAATATGTCTCCAAAGCGGTTTGACCATGGAGCCAGAAGACAAAGGTCGAAAGGCCAGCGACTCGACCGAAAATGATTAATCGTCGGCCCACGTACTGGCCGACATTAAAATACGGACGAGAGCGAGTCGGCCGCCGATACATCATGTGCGGCCTTTGTTATCGCAAAAATACTTTGAGCGCAAGATAGCAGCCACCAGGATAATCAGACAACTTTTGGTTCTCGACTATGACCGCTACTGAGGCTCTGCATTATATACATTTTAGCGCAACTGTAGTCACCCGATGTACTTTTGCTGTATTTTTTTTTAAAGAAAAACTTTTGTTATGCTTTTGGATTATGTTTATTTGATGTCTTGATTTTGTAAAATATCACCCTAGTAAAAGGCTATTAAGGAATATAAATATATAGAACTCGCAAGAGTTGTGTGAGCCTGTGTAAAAATGTTGTACTATCGTAAATTCTTAATGTGACTTTTATATGATTTTATACCGGCTTAATTTCGCTTTAAAAATATGTTTGTGGCTACAAAAAAATATGATCGCTACTTAAAAATATGTTTCTTCATACAGACTTTGAACTCATTAGGGGTCGGATTTGCAAAAATCCCTTTTAAGTGCACCTCTAGGGTACTCAAGGACATCCTCCAAATCTCTAGGTCACAGAGTACCTTGTATCTCTAAGTCCATCGGACAGAAGATAACTCAACCGTCAATTAGGGTTGTAAAATGCTGAAACGCAACAACCCTAAAAAAATCAATAAAGTGATAACCTTTCATCGGTGGACACCGAACCGGTAAATAGATAGTTTAGGGAACAAAGTTTTCAATGCAACTTGTGTTAAGTGGTATTCGTTCCGAAATGGATAAAACTGTCCCCTAGGCCCATTAAAAGTTACCATCGCGCGCTCCAAACTTCACCGGGCAGAATTGTTTTAAAACCGGTATTTATTAGCCATGTGGACAACGTGAATTGGATGTGCTGTAATAATATCGCCGGACGAACACACCAGCTATGAATAAAAAAAAATGAAAATTTAATTTTACAAACTCTGTAAAGTATACTCTACATCATAGTAGGTGTGTATGTTAAATGTTTCAGCACCAGGTTGAAACTGACCGTTTCATAAAACTAGCGTCAAACATTTATTTTTATAGCCTACTCGTATAAAACACTATTCTCTTAAATTTATATGGTTAATGTTCAAAACTTCCAACGGCTACCAACTTTTACTATTTTCGTTGACCTTGTGAACTTATTTTTTATTATAAGTACATCGTTATAGAATGATGGGTTATGTTTTCACCTCTAACTATTACCTAATCTGTGCCCCTTATATGTATGAAACATTAGATACTAGACTATTATCTTGTACAATATCGATATCCTTAATAACTTCATACACAATTTCGCGCTCAAATAATGAAACTATTTTTCTAAGACGGCGGAGACGCTTGTAATCAACACCTTTTTTCATGGTGTATTTCATTAGTAACCAATGAAGCATTTTATACTCGCCAAAAATAATGAACAAGTAGTAGTATAAACAGGAAACCAGAGTTAAAAAAAAAACTCGTGACAGAAACAGAATCCGAATATTTGATGAATCGTCAAAATAGTTACAAAATGCTAAGCTAAAATTTAACCACCCGTCAGGAATGCCGTTTCTATGGAGAAAAACGGGCAAGAAACTCCATGGTTGCTCTTTTTAAATAACTTGGTTACATTTTTGAGCAGTACATTGTTATGGGTATATGAGAACAATGTAGAAACGGCTAGGTAGACTTTAGCAGCTCATCAGAAAAGTACTAACTCTAAGTATATCATTACAAGTCAATGGCTACATGGCTCCCACATTTACAAATTACTTGACTCCAAAACTCCAAAGCTGTCTTGAAGGCTGGCGAACGATTATTAGCAATCAGCGCGATAATTGCTTAACTTTTATATCATGCCCCTCTCCTAATCCGAAGTCTGAACCGTGTTGCTACGAACTGAAGAAATTTTAATCAATTAATTAAGTCAATTAAAAAATATTCCCTTTTGATATTCCTGCTGTTCCTTTGAATAAAATAAAATACCTAAATTAAAGGCTAAACTTGGCCATTGATTTGTTGAGTAACGAGAGTCATACAACAACTATCGTTAAAACATTTAAGGGGAAATCGACAATTAAAAAAGAAAAATTGCATTTTTTATATTACAATCACTTATTAAATAAAAGCAGTACAATAATACTGGTCTATACTCTATGCACTAAGCACAGGCTTGCGTCGCAAAAAAAAACTTTGGCATAAAAGTCTTGATGTTGTAGATATCAATGGCTACAACCAAATAAGTAATCACTGCGGTTCTGACCTCCGCTAATGACGCTCTCAGACGCTAATGACATTACCGCCAACACTACTCAACGTCACATTAACCGATACTTAATGTGCTCTTACTCGATAAAAGAAAATTCGAATAAATCTTCATTTTAGGGCTGTGCGTACACGCACTTTGAGCTGTTTATTTTTAAATAAGTACACGAAATGTTTGAGCCAATATTTTGACCACTCAATAAATAATTATTTTTAATTGGTGGCTGGGCAGATGAGACGGTTATGGCGGGCTCTAAACTCAGAGCTCATTTTCAAATTCTCTTCGAGTTCTCGCCCGTACGTCGAGTGCGGGTATATTTTATAAGATGACCGTGTTCTTTTAAGAAGTCGTATTTGTAAAATTTAAACTTGAATAATCATTAAAAAAATGTCAAACATGATTTTTTATAAAAAATCCTGTGATTTATTTCAACCATATATCGATCTAACTTATTTCATAATTGTCATTTTAATGGGAACATAACAAACAACAATTTCACTGGCAGATAGCTGATGTAACAAGGAGTAACCTAGGCTACTTTTATTTTAGAAAAAAAAAATAGGATCTCTCGAAAAAAAATTAAAACCAATGTTGCAGCGCTGCGCCTGATTAAGTTTGATAGCAACAATCTGCAATGCGTCCCGCGGGATCAGAACGTGCGAGCAGGCTGTTGCCAAAGGTTGAGTCTTTGTTAAATACCACGCGGACGAAGTCGCGGGCAACAGCTAGTTTATGATATATTTAGTGACCAGAACTTGATACTTAGTAGCGACATTATTAGAAGGTGCAATAATATCGTATGTTGTTTTTTAAACATACATGACTACCAACATTCGTGATCACAACACAAATATTTTTAATTCCAGGATTTGAACACGGTACCCTTAGCGTAGAAGGCAGGGTCTACCAACTGTTCTAATCAGGTCATCAAATATATTTAATATCTTATGAATAAAAACAAACTTTTAACAATATAGGTAGATACGAGAATAAACATGTATTTGACTTAACCATTATCAAGAAATAAGTTATCAGAAACGTTTGCACCCAAGAAAAGTCAGCATACTATCTGTGACATTACGATTTGAGTGCAACGCCAGTGCGGAGCTGGTCTTAAAGGATTTGTGTCCAGCCGCCAACGAGTCGCTGAAGGAACATTCATTTTTCACCTCTATCTGCACTCGTAAAACGTTGGGATGTGGTTCCATAACTTCTTTATGTTACCTACAAGACCTAAGAGTACGAGCACAAGGACATGTATGAGGAAACAGTAAAATAATATATTACTAGCTGCGCCCCGTGGTGCTACCCGTGATTAAAAAGTATGTCCTTTTCCTCTATGTCATTTTCTGACCCCTAAACTATCACTACCTAAGCAAGAAATCATGTCGATCCTTTGCTCTATGAAAAATTAAAACAAATCTATGTGCTATTCCTAACTGTAATCCATCTCTGTGCCAAATTTCATCCAGATCCGTTCAGCCGTTTTGGGATGATTGAGTAACAAACATCCATCAATCCATCCAAACGTTCACATTT
This sequence comes from Pheosia tremula, assembly GCA_905333125.1. Taxonomy (NCBI): domain Eukaryota; kingdom Metazoa; phylum Arthropoda; class Insecta; order Lepidoptera; family Notodontidae; genus Pheosia; species Pheosia tremula. Next base: position 902,259 of record HG995407.1, read on the forward strand.
ATAATACTAGCTGCGCCCGGCGGTGTTACGCGCGATAAAAAGTATGAAAAATTAAAACATCTATCCCACGGGAACTATACATTTTACCGGGATAAAAAGTAGCCTATGTGCCATTCCAGACTATAATCTATCTCTGTGCCAAATTTCATCCAGATTCGTTCAGCCGTTCGGGCGTGAAAGAGTAACAAACATCCATCCATCTATCCATCCATACAAACTTTCACATTTATAATATTAGTATGGATTAGTGGGATTAATGTTGAATATCTTTTGTATGGGGATGAAAACAAAAATGGCGTTTGTCTTCTTATTTCTAGCTCGAACCATGCCACAAAAACATAAAATTAGAAGGTAGATTTTACACTTTCAGCGTACAGCGTGTTAACATTCTACACACATACGTACCTACTACTGCGAACAAAATGTAAGCCAAACATGTATTTACGAAAATCACCAATAAATTGAGTATCAAAATATAAACATAGCTTTATATTCATACGAGAATGCGCGCGGAATGAATAAATTCACATGGCTCGTTCACTCTGTGCCCCATTGTGTTTGGGGCGTATTCGGTGGGGCACATTAGTGGTGCCCCATGTGTGAACGCAACCCATATGCAGGAAGTGTCTGTGACGGACAAGTGGTGAATGCTAAGTGCGTTATACGGAATCTCTGTTAAATCTGGATTTTTTATACGGGACACCCTGTACGTGGCCCCAAGTCTGCTAACACAATCGATTCATAATTGAACAGTAACGGCATAGGAAATGTCACTTTTGACAGATATTGTATCGGATATCTGTCAAAAGTGACAGTTACTATGTCGTTGCTGTTCGATTATGAATCGATTGTGTTAGCAGACTTGAGGGCCTGGCTTCGTAACGTAAACTAATACCATAACTTCAACTCACGATTATGGGCCCCCAGAGTTGGAATTTTCCGTCGATCTTTTCATGAATTTTACGCATTATGTTAGTTTTGTCATCTTTATTTTAGCATTAAATCATAATAGGAGACTAACTCATCATTATTTAAAAACATAATTTTAAACCTCAAACAGCAATGTAAATTATAATTCGATCCATTCAAGCGCGCTCGTGAATCAGATACTTCACTCACGCGTCAAGCATCGCGCGGAGCTTGTGTTGGGATTGCTTTGTTAATGATGCATTGCGCGCTCAAAAATTACAACATTTGTAGCCCATAACTTTTGACATAATTTATTTCTTTAATTTGATTACAGGCATCAGGTGTAGCCTTTACCCAAACTTTTCATTATTATGCCTATTACTGCCTGTGTACTGCAGTCAATGTATACATACCCAACTAACAACCTGTAGTAGTAATAAATCAACGCTTGGGTCCTGGAACTAGACTTGTTACGCGTGGGAGGTATGGCCTGACCCTTCGAACATTATAATAGAGCTCCTATTAGTGATCGCTATTAAGGATACGTGTAAAATAAAGAACTAAAAACCTTGAAATAAACCTAGTTTTTAAGGATTTTATCGCGTTTATATTTTGTTTTTACGTTCCCGACATTTCGGCTGCTTTACAGCAACCATGGTCACGGGAGGACTGAGGTGGTTGACGTCCAAGTGTCATAGTTTGACGGGAATACCCTCATATTTAGTTGTTATTTGCGGTCCGATTGACGCAGAAAGAGCTCACTGTGTATCCAACCAAGCGTACCATTGCAAGACCTCAAGACACAGTGAGCTTGCTGTAAAGCAGCCGAAACGTCAGGAACGTAAAAACAAAAAATAAACGCGATAAAATCCTTAAAATCTAGTTTTGTTTCAATGTGTAGTATTCGCGTAAATATAAGAAATCAATAACTAATCATCTAGTAGATATTATTAGAAGAAATTAATACCTACTCTGTAAGTACTGGTCAATAGGTTTCTTTGTGACGAGGTGCCGCTTACTATGTTACAGCAATTCCATTTGTCATCCCATCTTGAAGCTGAAATGGCTATCTAAAAATTCATAGCGCAATAAATACTTCAATGTTATAAATATATTACGGTACTTTATGTGTAGAGATGGCTATCTAATCATTAATAGTGTACAAAACACTGCAATGTTAAAACTATATTTGTGTACTTTTGAATATGTAGGTACATCATCCAAAGCATTTTATTGACTCTATTAGTTCAGTTATAAAACTACAATAATTACGAATTTATTACTATTTTATTTGATAGAAAACATCGCCTCGAAAACAATTCTCTCCGAAGTTTGTATTAATATCGCACTAAATTCCGACTGAGATGATCCACATAAAAAACAAACCGAACACTGAAAGTCGTAAAAGAAACGTAACTCAGAGCTCAATAACAAGTGAACCGGACTCCGTATTCATGACAACTATCGAGTTCAGTCGAGCAGTCACTGGATTCCTGAAAACTGAAAACCGAACCAATAAAATACCGAACTTGTACCAATAAAAAGTTGAGACGAACTTGTGTGGAATGAACATCATTGCGATCACGTCCGAACATAAAAAAGTCCGTACTCGCGCCACCGTCAGCTCTGCCTACTCCGCAGCGGCGCGGGATTGAAGATGAAACGTCGCGCCGACAGCTTAGCTAGGATCGTAAAGCGCCGGTTATTTTTACAAGTTACTTTTATTACGGACTCCGGCAAATAGAATATTTTACCGGCCATCAAAGTGTAGCTTCCTATAATGATTGGCACTTTACTGCTTCGCGAACTATTGATGTAACATCAATGTTATATAACATATACACAAAGTTTTTGAAACTAAAATATGAAGTCGTAGATTCTATCAGTAGGTACGTTATGAATTTTTAGGTTTAGAAACATTGATAGACACATAGAAACAAGTAGTCAAATTGTATAGCTTTTTTATTATCATAGATGTATGGTACAAAACTATTTGATATTAATGTAGTGGAAACTTTGGCAAATAAAATAACAACTACCAATACTATCTGTGGCATGCTAACAGATATGCAACAAGCTCTTTGATCAAAATAAAATGAAATACCAATCTGCTTTATATTCAACGGCCACAAGAATCGTCTTCGGTCGCATCTTCATTATACGTGTGAGGGACAGTCGGCGTTGAGGGTATTTCCCACGGGAGAGACAAGGAAAGCATGCGGGAAGGTTTATGTCTTCTCTGTCGCAACAAGTAATTACTGCGTGTAAACAACGTGAAATATTTTTTTTATTTCGCCCTCCGAGTTAACCCTTGTGCCTTGTTAAGACTTTGTTTGAAGAGTATTATCTTTTATTCCGTAAAATCATTACCGACTCACAACACTGAGCTGGAATTGTAATATAATCTTGAAATTGTACTAGGCTGAAATATAAATATAAAATATCTTGATCACTTTCATAATATTAAATAGGTAAATTATTTAGTAATACACAAAGTGTTATGTAATAAAAATAGCACACTTTTAAAGTGATGACATAATCTTATGGAAACACACTAAAGATTAACCACACAATGTTAACATTCCATATGTGTGCTAATTCTCGTAGAACAATATTACAAATCAAATGGAGTGTGTTCAGTACAAATAAAACACGAAGTTGGTACTTAATTTCGATTCTAACAAGGGTTGCAAACAAATATTATTTTTGAAAATAATACCCTCAAACGGATGCCCCTCATATCCCGTAGGAAATGAGATTTTTCCGAGTTTCAAATCAATGACAAACAAATAATATTGTTTTGTTTCATTTACCATTCCATTATCAATGTTTTGCTGAACAATGTTTGTCTATATATCAGTTGAAATACTTATTTAGTTACTCAGAAGTGAAATGGCGTGGAAAAGTAGTTATTTGTGTAATATAACGAATAATAAAAGATTATTACAATATTAAACAATAATAGGAAGGCGTAACCCGTATTTTGTGATATTGAAAGCCGTCTCGTGAAAAACAGATTATGAGACGTTAAATCAATTCTATGGACTTTTTTTGACCGGATTTTTGGAGATGATATCATAATTTTCAGTAAATACAAATTATCGTATCTTTTCGCGACATAGCTGTATCTGCAATTTCGTACGCATGGACTTTTTTTACGATAAAGCTCAGCATGAATGCCAATTATTTTTTAAATATTTAAATTGATAGGACTAACATGTTTCCTTATAGGAAACAAGGTGATATAAAAGTTTGGAATCTAAGAGCCAGAGAGTTCCAGCTTTTGCGGGCAATTTCGGTCCAGGGCGTCTCGTCAGCCACTCCGTATTCTGAGCCGTGACTCGCGCAGAGCAGGATACGGGTAGAGGCTACAAATGTAGCCCATAAAGTAAATGTAGGATAACTAATATAGTGTGTAAAACTAAACTGACAGTGGCCTGAGTACAAGTGCTGATATTGTCAAATACGGATCAGTTATACTTTTTCATTCATTTCACAGCAGCGCCCCTGACGGAAACGATTAGCTTTACTGCTAAATGTACGAAAACATTCGATTAATTTATCGGTATTTAAATACGTTTAAGACTCGGGTTGTGATAGTTATTTCAGCCGTTTCTGACAAATATATAAAACGATTCTAAATCATAAAGTAGGAGCGGAAGAATATAATGTTTGATTTACTGTTGTGAACATTAATATGAGACCCATTTCTTTAATATTTTCATGAATACTTATAATGTAATAGGTATTATGTTTGCTGTACGATATTCAACTTAAATGAGTCCCAAATTTAAGTCCGCGACAGCCTCTTGTGTAAACAATATTTTTTCAAAACAAAACAAATTATGCCAAGAAGCAATGAAATATTTCAACAGACCTCTTAATCTCACTCTACACTGCGTACGGAGCGAAAGCTTTTCAACGGTTGTGTTCTCGCTGAAACGCGAATCGCCACCCGGGACACGTCCGACACGAATTTACTGGCGATTCATTCGATATTGGATTATTAGGCATTGATCTTTTAAAATTTTAGCGACTCTAGCTCCAATAAGCGGGAATGGGCTACCGGAGTGGGGGAGCGTTGGATTGTGTGGCAACCCCTGTGAGGGAGGGTGGGAGAGTTAGAGCATATTTGGTTCGGGTGTTTTTTTTTAATTTAACGTTTTTATGTAAACCTAGCTGTTGCCCGCGACTTCGTCCGCGTGTTATTTAACAAAGACAACCGTTGACAACAGCCTGCTCGTCCATTCTGAGCCCGCGCGACGCATTGCAGGTTGTTGCTATCAAACTTAATCAGGCGCTGCGCTGCAACATTGGTTTTAATATTTTTTTTCGTAAGATCCAATTTTTTTTTCTAAAATAAAAGTAGCCTAAGTTACTCCTTGTTACATCAGCTATCTGCCAGTGAAAGTCCCGTCAAAATCGGTCCAGCCATTTCAGAGATTAGCCGGAACAAACAGACACATAGACAGACAGACAGACGGACGGATGTTGTTTCGGTATAGGTACCGTGTATACATCCAAATGCACTTAGTAAAAAGCGGTTATTTTAATATTACAAACAAACACTCCAATTTTATTTATATGTATAGATATTGTTTTTTTGCCTGTATATGATATTTATATTAGAACAAAATTAACAGGACTACACCGACCGAAGTTGCAGTCTATCAAACTAAAATAAATATCATAATCGTTTTACAAATGCTAGAGATATGCAGTAACAAACATACATTGAAAAAATATAAATACACATTTAATTGACAATCGTGTCTTTTTTATGTTGGTTAAATATCCAAACTCTTTGCCTGGAGTGGAACACTATGGTAAATGTAACTACCGTCAATCTCTAAAGATTCTGTCAGATTCTCTATAGATTTGACTCTGTCTTTCTCTCTTCCTCGTTCTCACCCTTAATTATTCAAAAAATGTATAGTGTAAGTACAGTCATGACAAAATGCTCTTTGCTATCTTAAATTCCCACTTCTTCTACTACGGTTTTCTTCTCCAGTGTACCCGCGTTCGATCCAACTGTCCCCAAACCCAATTTTGCCCGATGCGAAAATAATGTAAAGCGATCCGATCGTACGCGTATGGAATTTTAATTTGCGTCCTTTTTTGTCGTCAGCCATTCATGTACCGCCGTCTCGCTAATCAAAGGCTTGTTAGAGTCAGGTAATCAATTTTATTTTGTAGCAGAATTTTCTTTATTTGCTATTGTTGTGGAATAATGGTGTATCGGTACCCTACAATAGCCGCTTGTTTTGAGCGAAATCAATGGTGATATCCCATGTAGTACATATACCAATGGTATTCAAACTATCTTGTAATTTTATTATAATAATGTAAGTCGGATGTACATTGAAACTGCACTGTGTCCTCAAATTGAACATATTATTAAAAAAAAACAATTGTAAAGTAAGCTCTGAATCTATAACGAGTGTTTTTATTATTATTTTCTGTGTGTCTGGCTGTTCGATCATCGTGGAAAAACGACTTGACCAATTTTTACGTGGTTTCATTTTTGGATAGCCTATGGTCAGACTTAAATGATAATGTAATTATACCATCATAATCGAGCAACCGATATGGTTGCGCGAGCGGAGACGCGGGAAAAAGCTAGTTCTCTATAAAAAGTGCGTTTGCCTATATAGTTTAATAAAAAAAACGCGCATATTTGACGCCTGCAATACTTATCTTCTATCTTATTGTAGCCGTATATCTTTGGCTTATATAATATAAGCATGATTATGAGAATAATAATCCTAAATAATAAACCCTAAATTTACTGTTAAGTTAACAAAATTAAATAAAGTCAAGTACTACACCGAGACGGTTTATGAAAACGCCGCGTCAACCGCAAATACTGAAGAGAGTGTGAGACAACTTTTAATTAAATACTAATGCTATTCGCGAGCAAATTTACAATTACAATAGAGTTGGGACATGGTGGTAAACAGATTCGACATATCGATGAGACGATAAAATAACGCGAAAGGTTAAACGCATATGTTATTGCGTGCGACATATCTACCTATTACATCAAAAAAAAATTATATACGTATATCAATAGACGAACTCTATTCCTTCTTCATAAAACTATGATCATAAAACTCGTCGGGATAAATATGTGTCTTTAAGAGATTTTATAGTATATAGGTAGTTTTTTATCGATAATAGATGGGATTCGTAACATCTCTATTACCTACATGTGGAAGGCGGCGGCGATGAAGAAATTAATTCATATTTTACTTGTTTTAATGAAACAACCGAGTGTGCTCTCACTCCGAGCACAGTATTCAGCTCCGAAATGTTGATTCAATATTTGAAACTTATTTACGGAATACGCAATTAATATTCTTAATTATACTTGAGTTTAGTTTGCGCACACATTTGTGATAGATAAATTATACAATTTCAACAGGGTCATTCAGAAAGTGTATACTAAACTTTAGACCTCTACTTCTACCGCGCATTTGTGATCGTTATTTAAAATCAGAATTTCGATAGTGCACCGTAATAAATCACAATTGTTATTTTATTGGGACCAATTGTTTTTTTTAAATCGACATAACTATCAGAATTTTCTGACTACACATAATTAATAATAAATAAAAATAAGTTCAAAGTTTGTATACCGTTTCTGAATCACCTGTATACTCTCGGCTACATTTTATTCAGAGCTCTACTTCATTAAATTAAGATAGTATTCAGGTTGTCTGTACACAATGTGTGCTTAGCACGAATATAAAGACTCTTTATAAAATTACACCAGGTTTTATTTTCATTCATTCATCCATTCCATTCAGGTGAATGAATTATAGTAATATAATTTAAAAAAAAACGTATGTGCACTTGTTTCCAAGTCCAAGAACCAATTTGGCTATCACCAGCTATTAGGGACCTTATTATTTATATAAAATTACCGTCTAGATAGCGAGTTGGCACGCAACAAAAAATTCTTCTGGCAATACTTCTGAGGCAGATAAGGCTGAATATCCTCTCCACATATGCGAGTAAGCAGCAATTCGCTTAGTCGCAGTGTGTTTTGAATTGTGACGGTAAACATCTATCCACACTTCAACTTATTATATATACTTAGAGTTAGTACTTTTTTGATTCATAAGTACTGTACATAATGGTCTACGTGAATAAAAAATATTCTGATTCTGATTCTTTTGACCAGCTGCTAAAGTCTGCCTAGCCGTTCCTACATTGTTCTCACATATACCCATAACAATGTACTGCTCAAAAATGTAAAATATATATTTTAAAAAATAGCAACCATGGAGTTTCTTGTCCGTTCTACACCATAGGAACAGCATTCCGAATGGGCGATAAAGTTGTAGCTTAGCATTTTGTAACAATTTTGACTATTCATAAGTACTGTACTTAATGGTTCACATGAATAAAAATATTCCGATTCTAATTCCTTATTTGCTCGGAAAATCAAGAAAGGAATTCTTGATTTTCCGTAAATATTTACTGGGCACATGAGGCTATCTCATTATCTGGTTCATAGCGTCGTTAGTATATCAGTTTATACAGCGTGATTCAGACAGGGAATTCCAAACTAAGCTTGTGCTTATTTAGTGCATTTAACGATAAATCGACTTAAAAAAAAAACCCAACAAAACACAACAGTGTTTTTTTTATTTAATTGATATTTTGAAACTCTTACTTCAAATAGTGATTACAAATGCGTTAAAGAAGCACAGATTCAAAGGTTAGTATAACCTTTCTGTATCATCCTGTAAATCCATTATTCGTCCATTTTTGACAAGAGCCAGTCAGCTGTCGCTAAGGGCTCTACATCGTCACCACAAAACATGGGAACGTTAGTAAACGGAGTATCTATCTATAGATACAAATGGGTACACTAGAAAAAAAGAGCATCAACAAACGAACGCAATAAGGGAATATTTTGAAAAAAAAAAAGCTAGAGCCTCGCTTACGCGCACAGCTATTGGTAGAGTTTCAGCCTTATTCTAGAAATTAAATGGTCCCGTTAAGCGCCCGCCGGATCATGCACTTACGCCCAATTGCTTTACTAGTATACTATGAATACAATTTCCTACGCTTTGTATATGGGAATTTTTAGGGTTCCGTACCTAAATAGTAAAAACGGAACCCTTATGGTGCGACTATGTCTGCCTGTCCGTCTGACACACCTGATTATTCGTTTTATTTTGGCTTGTATGTTAAAAAAAAATTAAGCCATTCCTATCTCATTTATTTTTTAAAGCTTGATTGATCGATGTATCTATCTATGTAGTAGTAGTAGTATTTTTTCGTAGCTATAGATCAAATAAATACTATGCAGTACCTAATGTCTATACTATGTTGAACGTAGTAGGTATGTGTATAATGACGTCAGTTAATGAAGGGTAACGAAAGGTCACATTTGTAGGCTAACATTAAACCGTTTCGTTCCGTTAATTTCGTTTATTTCTTTTGTATTTTTTTATTGATACTGCCCAGATATGAAGGAGTGGGTACTAAAGACCCATCGTGCGTTTATACATTAATTGCATGTTTTTGCGTAAAAACTATTAAGTCGTTTTATGCGTGCCAAATCAAATCTATTATTAGTAATTGAACTACCTCGTTCGATTACTTATAATACACAAGCTGACATCTAAACTTTCTCTAACAGTGATAAAACAAAAAAAAATGTTAACGAGATGGTCGCTCGGTAAATACAAACAGAGAAGGGAAACATGGGAAAAACAGAATCTTTTTTTTTTCACACGCAACTTGTTTTCCCGGGCGGCGTTCGGAAATAATCTGAGTTAATATTTTGTTCTTGTTTATTTTACAAAGATGGCCCCTTTTAATGAACAAAACTATTTTTAGGATATTAAAGAATTTATTAATAATTAAACTGGAAGTCTGTTTAAAGAGTTGGTAGGCAGTTCCTGTGCTTATTAATGTAACAGATAAATAAATATTTTTGATCTCGATAAAAAATAACTTTCTTTTTTTTTTTTTTTTTTATTACATTATAGTAGATCTACGATGGAGCATACTTGCCTAGGTAGGAAGGCGGCAGTAGATCGCGACGCTACATTCACTAGGCACATGCAGCGCAGCTGATCTGACCCGCCATCCATGAATGGCAACACCGAACATCATGCCGGAACACGGCTAGGCCGCTTGGCGACATGGCTTTGTTCAGTGGGTGGTGACTAGCCACGGCCGAAGCCTACCACCCACAGATCACGAGAGATATGCCGTGCGGTTCAAAATGTATGGGAACTCGCTGCCTCCGCTTTGTTCCCCACCACTCTCTAAAACCAACCAATACGAAGTCTCTTCGGTGCGTGCTGCGTCGCCGCCGTATACAGCGGCCGTACCACGCGACGCACCAGTTTATTCAAAGTATCGTTAGACGATCTATACATTGCCTCGTACATTCACTCAGTAGCGAACATAGGTGGTACTTAAAGAGCCATGTATTTTGTACAAAAATAAAAAAGTCGTTGTGCTACATGAAAACTAAAATAACATAATAAAGGCATTAAATATTTTTTGATTTGTTGTTTTTAATGATTTTAAAGACGAATAAATAAAATACTTAATTCTGGCTGGTGAAATGAGATTCCATCTTTCGCGTAGTTCACTTTGCTGCTAGTATTTTTGCATACAAACACGGAACAACCCGGCATTTTGAAAAAAACTAGAGCACCGGCACCGACGTGCAGTTGCAGTGGACTGACGGCGAAAATTGTAGGTTAGCCAAATGTACGCTAACTTTGTGCGCAAGCCCACCGCTTTCATAACATATCTCCTCTAATATATCTGTGCTACCACCAGTAAAATCAGTTTCAAAATTATCGTCGGCATTGTTTCAATAATAGCTAAGTTGCCTAAGGTACCTAAGTACACTAACTATAAGAAGCTATCTACCATACCTTAAGACGTGGTCATACCCTTTGTACTCGCATAAAGTGAAAGCCTATTGACATTAGTGATACAACAAACAGCAAAGAAATTCGCGTTGAAAGTGTTTCTGTTCTGCTTCGCTGGATAAAATGCGTCCCCCGAACCGTGGCGCACGTACACAACTTCTTTGTTTGTCACTAACTCGTAATTTGCCGCGATCCATATGTATATCAAACTGTGTGTTTTCAGTTCTATGTAGTTTTATTTCTGTTACCGAAGATGTTTTATTTTCGTGTAGTCTCTGAGCCATGGGTATACATTTACTAGTTACACTTTTAACTTGGAATATGTATACATTGATTGTAAAAATAGAATAAAAGATAATATCTGAAGATACAATATAATAATTCCAGCCCTTTTTTTATGTCCCACTGCTGGGCACGGGCCTCCCCTCAATGCGAGGGGGGATTTAGGCCATAGTCCACCACGCTGGCCCAGTGCGGGTTGGCAGACTTCACACATCTTTCGAGGGGTTCTCTCAGACATGCAGGTTTCCTCACGATGTTTTCCTTCACCGTTTAGCAAGTGATAATCTTGGTTGAAAATGAGATTCGCACATGAAAAATCCCAGAGGTGCGAGCCGGGGTTTGAACCTGCAATCCTCGTTACCGAGGCAAGCGTTCTACCAACTTGGCTATCACTGCTAAAGCATAAGGATACAATACGTAGTACGGAATAAAATTTCTCTGTGATCTGTGACTATTTAAACATTTAAAGTGGATATTGCATGATTTTCTTTCCCATGAAATATGAATAAAATTGTTTATTTGTGTCGTAGAAATAATGTCAGTTACGTTTTGGAATAAAAACAGGGTAGTTGACGAAAAACTACTTGCAACCCAAGTAAATAATGTGATACCAATCAATATTTATTTAATTACTAGCTGTTGCCCGCGACTTCGTCCGCGTGGTATTTAACAAAGACAACCGTTGACAACAGCCTGCTCGCCCATTCTGAGCCCGTGGTACGCATTGCAGGTTGTTGCTATCAAACTTAATCAGGCGCTGCGCTGCAACATTGGTTTTAATTTTTTTTCGTGAGATCCTTATTTTTTTTCTAAAATAAAAGTAGCCTAAGTTACTCCTTGTTACATCAGCTATCTGCCAGTGATAGTCCCGTCAAAATCTGTCCAGCCATTTCAGAGATTAGCCGGAACAAACAGACAGACAGACAGACAGACAGACAGACAGACAAAAATTTTAAAAAATGTTGTTTCGGTATAGGTAACGTGTATACATCCAAATGCATTTAGTAAATAGCCAGTATAGTGTATACAGTACATAATCTATTCCCTTTGTATCTTGTAATACTGATATTGTATTTACACCACCCCCTTAATCAACTATTCTAATTGATTGAAATAACAGTTTTTTTTTTCGGATTTAATCGCGTTTATTTTATGTAAAATCAGAAAAAAATAGATTTATTTCAATGTGTCGTATTGGCGCAAATATAAGAATTCAATATATTCCAACTGAATTATAGACTAATCAATCCATAATTTCAACATACTATGACACTAAAATCTTTATTTATTCAGTTTAAATCAGTGTCTGCAGTGATGTGTGACCACGTCTTATAGTTCGTGCTAGAGCATAATGTGCGCGCTGGTTGCCAGCGATTGAGACATGGCTCAAACTTCATACATAATAATAGGGCCCGGCTTAGAACTCCTGAAGGGTTTACTTTGAAATATTGGGAGTCTTATGTACTTAGTTGTTGGAGTCCGCTGTTGCTAACAATAGCTTTGCGAAGGCCGTGAAATGGCTACAATCTGTTACTTAAAAGACTGATAAATTAGAGTTCTTGGGTTTTTAAAGTCTGGTAATAAAGTTGAGAATTCTCTAACATCTCATGGAAGTCTGTTACACAAAGCATAGCTTCTTACTTCTGGAAGTCATTTCAGACACAACGCTATCCCAACATTTGTCATTGATTACAATCTGCTACGTTTAAACATAGGATCAGATAGCTAGTTACCTCAAAATACTGCAAGGTATTCTCAGCAACATTTGCCATATCTATCCGACTGGGATTCTGCTCAACAGTTTTAGTTCGGTAATTAGATGATCAAGTCACAAATGTATACGTGCATGTTTATTAGAAATAAAGTCTACCTAAATACGGTAATTTTCAATGGGGAAACATCTGGTGCTCTACCTGCGAACGAAGAGCGAGTTAAAAATACGAATGTCTATGGTAACATCACTTTGAAAGATTAAACTATAATTTGTTCAATAGACAATACAAATATGAACAAAATTATACAATTGTAAGCATGACCTTTTGTGGCTTCCCCTTTCAAGTTGCACGCTTCAAACGACCGTCATTATTTCTCCGCGTTTTTTTCTTAATTTCACAAGCGAATAATTTTATAAGGGTCCCGGAAACGTCAAGACCAACCAGAAACATTCTTGTAGACGTATATTATATACTCTGCAAGCATTTAATGTTTGGCCAGCATTGTCCAATTTAAGTGTTTCGTTTCATTGCATAAGTGGAAGGTTCCGCCGACGACCCGATTAGCTCAGTGGGTAGTGACCCTGCTTTCTGTACTGCGGGTTCCGGGTTCAAATCCTGGTAGGAAAAACGTTTGTACCCAAGTCATGTATCCTGGTGGGAAAAATCTTTGGATGATAAGCATGAACGTTTGTACCCAAGTCATGTATGTTTATTATCTATAAAAGTATTATATACTAAGTTCGCCCTCAGTCCATTGTATGGTACCCATAATTAAAGCGTTGCTTAGTGTGGGACCGTATAGTTGGTGTGTTCGTCTAGCGATGTTTATTTATTCTCACAATACTTCCATAAACTATTTTATGCCTCCAAAAAGGTTTTGATGTACACCTGTATGCTAAACAAATAATCTTCAGTGAGGCTGAGGCGTTCTGGTTAGCTACCTGTCTATACCTCCTTCAATACTTTACCCTTTTTTACGATCTTCGAGTTGGTTTATGTCTCTAGCGGGTTCACTTGGCGAATGGTCTGGGCCTTCACCGTTCCCCGACCGACCACTGCCTTTGCAACCCGAGTTACACTTTCCTTTGTTTATTTCAATTGTTTCGGACCTTTCGCTTTTTTTATATTCCCGGACAGGCCTAAGGTCGTTCGTATTATCTGAACTAGGTATTTTCCGTTTAACCTATACGTAGCAGAGAGCTTTTTGTGTTTTCTTTTATAAAACTATAGCCCGACTCTTCTTCATCTATAATTTATATGTATTCGCGAAAATATGAGTGCCTGGCGTGTATTTGTTAAAGATCGGGCCCCGTCACTTTGATCCCACATATGACCCCTTTAGGGGATTAATTTCCAAAATTTCCTCCTCAGTGGTCTCCTACGTTATATAACAAACTCCTATGCACAGTTTTATGCTTCTAGGTCCATCGGTTTAGACTGTTTGTTGCCTGTCAGTCAGTGTTAAGTATTTTATTAATTAAATATATATAAAATAGTTCCAATGCTTATTTATTCCTACCAATTATGGTTTATTCGACACGAGGCCGCGTGCAATCAGCAGAAATTTATCATCACAGCTGTAAACATGTCCGATGGATTAATTAATATTGTATTATATGCTGATTGAATTGGAAATATTTGATAGTGACCTATTTTTTTCATACTTTTGGCGTTATTGACGCGATTTTGGTACAAGTTAACATATATTTCTTTTAGCATCATAAATCGTCTTTCATATCGCATATTACAGAATTAATATAATCTTTTAAAATAAATAAATATCGCCATACAAACACACCAACTATACGGTCCCACTTTAAGCTTAACGCGTGTTATGGGTACCGTACAACTGAGGGCGAACTCAGTATATAATACTTATATACATAACAGCCATGACTCGGGTACAAACATTCGTGCTCATCACAAAAAGCTTGTGTCCCTACCAGGATTAGAACCCGAGACCCTTCGGCGCAGAAAGCAGAGTCACTACCACTGCGCTAATCAGGCCGTCAAATTGTAAGAATGATTGATTATTACAGATTTAAATATTATACTTACTAGTAGAACATATTTTGTTTGTAGATTTTGTCTGTAGAAGCGAACTATGGAAGTTGTTGCAGACAGGATGATGGGGTTTGGGGTATCTCTATCGATCCCATAAGGCACAAAGCGCGACGAGTCGTAGCTTAGATTAATGCCTATCTACTTATCTTCAAGTTCAAGTTAAATAAACATGTTTATGGCATCTTCATTATACTTTACAGTAATAAAACACAGCCGTAAAGTTATAATCTCTTCAAGCGACCTTCAAGTAACGTGATCGAGACAATACAATACTTAGAGACCATGTAGACATTATTAAGGTTTATTTCTGATCTTCCCAAA
Organism: Pheosia tremula; assembly: GCA_905333125.1. NCBI lineage: Eukaryota > Metazoa > Arthropoda > Insecta > Lepidoptera > Notodontidae > Pheosia > Pheosia tremula. Next base: position 917,461 of record HG995407.1, read on the forward strand.
ACGGTCTAAATAGTTTGGACACAATTCAACTTTGATTTTTAAAGAAGTTGAATTTATTTATTTAATCTAATTTGAAAACAATAAACTAAACGTGCCTGTTTAAGTTGTGATCGGGCTTACGGCTAGCTTACAATAAACGCGACAAGTAATGAAGTGTGTAAAATGTTTGGAGTAACAAAACATTTGCTTCTCAGCAGTGTCTTGTTTAATTTCTTGCACGCTCTTGTTATAAATATTGTTGTAACATAGGTTATGTCTTTATATCAAAAAAATAAAATGAAAACTTGCCGATTGGGTCAATCCTTTCAGCATGATGGCAGAAAAAATGTCATCGATACTTGCCTTGTGTAAGCATTTTTTATATTAATTTACCCATTATTATCACGCATAAAGAAGTGCATCTCCGTCAGAGCAACAAAGCGGTGCATTTTAAATGGTATCATAATGAATACAAGTTACGAGCGCCCCGCGGGAACAATGTCGCTTTGAGCGCGGCCACGACTGCTTAGTTATTTAATTCTTTTATACACGTTAAGAAAATTGCTGAGGAGAATTCTTTGGAGGATGTTTACCGTGTTCGTGGGAGCTGGTTAGTTAAATAAAACTCATGTTTATAAAATATAATGTACGGTGGGGAAAATGGGGCAGCTGCCTCACCCCGGCATATGAAGTCCGGCGAAACATTAGACATATTCAAGAAATGTATGTATTTTTTGGAGTATTTTTTGTTGTTGTTGAACCTGTTTCTTTTATAAAGAGTGAGTGACCATCGAGTTTCTTGACTGTTTGTTTTAAGGGCCGCATCGTTCCGAACTTCTTTTGGGTAGATTCTATCCTCTCAAGAGTGCTTATGTAAGTGTAATAAGAACATATTATAAAAACAATATTCCAATAGGTGCGTGCGTAAGCATAGGTACATGGTTAATGCTAGTATATTAAAGTTAGAAGATAACTGAACGTATTCTGGCACCCGCCACAGCAAATCAGTTGCCGGAACATATTTATCTACAGACGATGTCAGGCCGCCACAGTTAGTATCCGCCAACTTGGATGATAAGATTTCATTATTATACATATAGATACATAAACACATATATAATGTTTTATGTGATTCATTAACAGTATTACATTATGTGAATATGTGGTGATTTGAAAAGACTATTATTATAATCAATAATAATAGATAGTAGATATTGTATGGGATATCTTTCAAAGTGACAGTTACTATGCGGTTGTTGATCGATTATGAATCGATTGTGTTAGCAGACTTGGGGCCCAGCGTGAATTACAATAAACTGCTTAGGGTGTCAAAAACACCGGACTACTGGAAGTAGGCGATATAATAGATATAACTATCTATTCAGCATTATAAACAGTTCTTACACCATAAAATCACCCCTATTCATTATCATCCTAAGCCCCACTTAATTTAGGATTAACTCGTTGCTGATTAGTTTTACTGTTTACTCTGATTGCGGCACATGGTACGTGGATGCTGTAATTATGCTGAGTCACGGAAACAAAGGAATACTCATCAAACATTTGTAATTTAGTTTTGTGAATACGTTATAAATATTTTAATGGCACTAAAGTTTTCTAGATGCTTCGGGTTTAATAAACGCTTTTCTATTAACGATAGTTAGTATTTATTTGTAATAAACATGGTCGTTAAAAAAATTTGTCAAATATATTTTTATAAATGTCCGCTGAATTTTTCGCCGGATCTTCTCGGTTGAGGTCACATTCCAATCTGGTTGTAGAATTAAGAAAAAAATATATCTAAATGACAATTTGTAAGTGCCCCCGTAGGCCTGTATGAAATAAATGATTTGTCTTGACTTAATTATTCGTAAGTGACGATGAACTTTAGTATCCATGCGTGTGAAAGTCTAAACAATATGAGTATATACGATGACTATAGACTATTTCGTGTAAACTTAGGAGGTGAAGTTTTTTGACTTCAACCTGGGTGTTTTCAAGTCGAGAGGGAACAGTACCAGGTACTTTCTAGGCAAGTATGCTCTATCGTAGATCTCATCGTCACTTACCATCAGGTGCGATCGAGATCAAATACTTGCCTATAATGTAATAAAAAAAAAGAAGTGGTGATTCGTATGTTGTATGACGTCACAACCACGCCGTCATCGGTCGCGTCTGGCGTAATAAAAACCTGACGTCTCGCTGTGCGACGTTGATTGCCAAAATGAGATTACGTCTAGCGTTGTCTGCCCCAGAGTTCTGTGGAATAGCACAAGCGAATTGACAGAATTTCTTAACAATCTTGTAAAGGCTATGGAATGGTTAAAAAAATAGTGCTACGCTCCTCGCTCGTATACATATGTCACACTCTACTTAGTTGCGAATGGGCGTGTTTACTAATTGAGGACGTAAAAATACGCTTGGGGTATATATCAGTGATTCCCGGTAAGGATAAAATATTTGGACTCTTTTGTTCAAAAAATCGCAGTCATTGAAGTGAAAAAAAAATAGTCGTATATTGACAATCCAAAGAAATGTGTTGTTAAGATGATGATCTACTTTACTAAGGATGGACTGCACCATCCATGGTTAAATAAACCACAGTCAAATCTATAGAGATTGTTAAGACGTCAAAATTATTATTTATGTGTAGTTTGTAAGTCAGCGATAGATGTCGCTAGCATGGTTTTGAACAAGGTTATATTTTTGGTTTTTATAATGTTACACTATACATTCCTTGTTATATATCTTCGTACTGTACCGGTTTTATTTGACTCCTGTCATTAATACCTGGTTAGACTGCGGGACTTTTTTGGAGCTTGTTCAGAGAATCTGACTGAACCTGTAGATATTTGATGGTAGTTAAATTTTACCATAGATGGTATACTACGGCTTAAATGTACCTTCCGCTGGTACCCGTTACTTCTACCGTAGCTTCAGTCCAAAACGTGAACACAATATAATGAGGGAGCGGTTCTGCGGCTCAGCCTCCGAGAGGAAAGTTTGGAGCGAACTCTAAAGTACTAGTAATTTTTCCTGCTTGATTTAAAACGATCGCATTGTTGAGTTTTCAGTCGAGTGACGGTCTTGTTCGCAATTGTGTTGCGTAGTTTTTGTGAGAGCTTTCAATATAATGTATTTTTATTTAGGTGTTGTTGGTGGAATATTTTCTGATTCCATCGGTTTTTTTTTGCAGGTGGTTAGAAACTATATTGTGTTAGTCTAGATATCTGACTTACATTACCAGTGCCACCCGCGAACAGGTATGGCTTACCCAAATACCAGTGCAATGCCAGATTCTGTAACTATTACCAGGATAAATAATCAATCAGTAATTAATATATCATTTTATGCGATAAAACAAATTAGCATCATTCAAATAAACAGTTTCTTTCTTAAAAAAAACTCCAATATCAGTGCTCATTTTATGAGAATTGTACAGGCGTTTCCCGTCAATTAAGTACCTAGCTGCCTATTTTTTAAATCAAATAATTATGTAGTTAATGTGTTAGGATTACTAATAGTGAATTAACTATTAATTATAATAAAACGCGTTGTCATGGCGACCTTTGATGTACCGCGTCAGAATCAAATGTATGATAAAATGAATTATCTTGAATATATATTTTTTTGTGATTTTTTACCATGTTTAATAGTTATTCTGATATTAGGGCAAATAAAAAAAAACAAAGTTATAAAAGTCGGCCCACCCGGTCTTGAGTTATAAATAGTGTAACTAACATGACTTCGTTTTAAATATATAGATAGATAGATTGGACTTATGTTAACTAATTTCTGAATAACACTACAATTTACAAAACTATAGATATTCTATCGTTCCGATCAGACAAAACGATAAAAAAACTAAGCATAAATCAGCGCGAGTGCGATAGAGAAAGGGCATGACCCCACTTTAAACTTGAGTAGCGAATATCTTTCAATGTATATAAAAAATTTCATTTTTTAACATTAAAAAATATATCATAGATTTAGTACTTAATACTTACCCCAAGTTTATAGACTATAAAGGATTATAATGGCATTATAATCCATTATAACTTTCTATAAATTTGAGGGTATTATAATGGTCTTAAGCTAGGGGTTGAACGGAGTATCCCAGTCTATGCGTAGGTAATTAAAGTTATATGAACTGGTTTTAAAAAAGTGGATCACGAGCCCAGGAAAACATACTCAACAGAACAAAACCCTCTCGATACTCTCCTGACTCTACCGAGCGTTAATGAACTATCAACTGGCTATCAACTAGTATCGCCTTAGAAATGCATGAGATGAAACTCAAAGCCAAGCACAAAGGTGCCTCTATGGTGCCCGCATATAACATCATATAGCGGTGTTGTGACGGGAAATATATTTCAATAGACGCAGTCTTTAAAATTCTACATAGTAACTTAATAAGTATTGAATGATCTTATTTATGCTATAGAGTTGCGTTCTTTATACAAACTTTTGGTTTAAAAAAATATTAAATGTTAATTATTGGTAATAAAAAAAACTACATGCATAAAAAAAAACAGCAAAAAAGATTTAAAATTCATATAAATTATGTATTTCGTACCTGTAATAAAAGGTTAGCGGAAAAGGGAAGATCTTCCAGCCAGGCGGGTGGTATGCATAGCGGGGCGGCCGCTATGCCCCATCGGTTTTTGCCGCGATCTTGTATATATGTTACGTGCTCCGAAAACTCTCATAGCGCGATTCAGGATTGTATATTGTTCAGAATGCGTCTGCAACGCCATCTGTGTAGCTTGTGGCGTGGTTGAAGTGGTCGCTACAGAGTTCTAACTACAGTCACGAATTCTAAAGTCATTAACGAATGAAATCACATTTTTCCACACAGCTATTTTATTTACGGGCATAGCGTTTAATTAGTATTTTAATTGATACAAAATAAAGTAAGGAAAACCGCAGGAAGCGCGTCGACGATTAACTAACGGTACAGTCGCCATGCGCACGCCTCCGCGAATAGATTGAATTTAAAAACATAAAGCCTTTAGTGAGGTGGTTTTATTTCGCAATTTTTTCGTTTTTAGAAAGTTTTTGCTAGGCATACAATGATTCACTGGTTATCGTTTTAATCGTCATTAACATGCTTTAATTTCCAACTAAAATATTAAATGATAATGTTGGGCTCACGGCTGGGCTTGGCTCCATTCAATGCGAGGTGAATAAGACCAGAGTCCACCACGTTGGCCTAGTGCGAGTTGGCGTACTGCACATTTCTTTCGAGGGGTTCTCTCAGATTGCAGGAAATACTCATGAATTTCAAAATAGGTGCCAGCAATTCTTTCATTATCATATTCTAATGACCGCGTCTCCACCGCGCCCGCGCCGATGCTGTCACCCGTGTCGCGTTCAAACAAATTTAATTGGAGACCCATTTTACAAACAACTGTTCCAATTGAAACCAATTATCGTTTTCGCGTTCAAATATCGAAAGTTTGTGGCAGGTGCGACTAACGCTACCGGCCAAGTGATGGGAGATAGCGGATTTAATTATTGAAGACAATAAAATATCAAAGCGAGCCAGTCAGTTAGTAAATCGTTAGAAATAGACCGAAAGAGTGACATGATAATATTATACTAAAGTATAATATTGTATTTCCTCATGTAATATCTTTATTATTGAGGTATGAAATAGCTCGCAGAACCGATGGCTGTTGGGGCAGTAAGGTTCTAGAATGGCGACCATGAACGGCCCGCACAAGGTGGCCCGATGATATCACACGCGTCGCAGGAAGCCGGTGGATGCGAGTGGCGGAGGATGTGTGATGCGCCGTGATGTATGGAAATCATTGGGGCAGGCCTATGTCCAGCAGTGGACGTCTTTCGGCTGATAGTGGTGGTAGTAGTAGTATGGAATTCATTGGTCTGAGTATATTTACCTTTTGATATGAATTACGTACAGCGGACTCAAATACTTGTCTTGCTCTTCAATAAGAAGGCTCGTTTATAATCCTCGTAGTTCCGGTTAAATATGACAGTATGTTAAAGCGTTAATAGCCTAGTGCCCACTCCAATCCCCATCCTATCCATTAAATTGTTGTTCTTACCCCCTCCTAGCACAATCTTCAGCTTAGTTGAATGGGCTAGCGAGACTCCCACCTCCTACCTCCTACGAATTTACACTATCTTATTTCTTTGTATATTTCCATCCCTGTCACTCGGCAGAGTATTGGTCTGTAGTCCCTTTAAACTCTCCCACAGTTCATCAATTGGGACACATCTGTAGCCGGCGCCAGTGGCATATAAATCACGATTGGGCCAGCCAGCCAAGTCATTAGAGGCCGACCGCGACTCCAAGTCGGATTGAATTGTGACCGTGTTCTGCCTGCAGGCACCTCCGTATCCTGAGTTAGGGCCGGCTTCTGCTTTAATTGATTCATACTATCTGTTTATGAGATTAAACTAAGACAAATTTTGAAAGAGTTTTTGATTATTTGTCCTACAAAACGCACGATCCTCACTTTGCGGGAGTAAGGAGATGGCGGGATGAACTAGATACCTTTGAGGGCTGATAGGAACGAGTGGAAAACTAGAAACAGTGGCTGAATGATGATGATTTTATTATTCTGGCCTTATGTAAGTAAACACATGAAAGTTTGATTATCGTGTTTAATGTTGTAATTTAGTAATGTTGCAAGAATAGGTGACTAATCACCAAATACAAGTGCAAGTTACGTATTAAAAAACGAAAATCAAAGTCTATAGAATAGTATATTTGGGCATGTCTTAGTCTAATTTAATAAAATATGAATGAATAAATGAAAAAGATTATAATCTATAGGCCTATAGGCATAAATATTTCAGAGACCATGTGAAGTAATATCACATTCCCTAGCAATTCGTTGCACTTTTTTCCCTTTAGCAAATTCCTTTGACATTCTATTTACAGTGTGCAAATTAAAGTTAAAAATATGACTTCGAGGGTGACGGCCATCACTTGGCTAATTGACCAATCAGGTGCGGGCGCTTTTCGAGCGCCTTCCTTAATTGAGTCACTTAGTAAAAAGTCGCGATTAACACTGATGACGTCACATTCATAAAGAGACATCTGATTCTGATTCTGATTCTGATTCTGATTCTGATTCCTAAAATAGATCTACGGGCATATGTAGCATCGAAGTATTCTCCATTTTGTATCAAACCTTAGTAATATCTGTTCCTTAGAAGTATGTAATTAATGTTAATAAGGCAACCAAACAAGTTAGAAATAAAGAATATAATAACATTACCGAACAAAGTTATACATTATTAGGTCACTGTACATTACTGAAACTACATAAAATTAAGAGTAAAGGGTTCCGTAGCTCGCTTCGATCTAATTGCGACTTCGTGACTGCTCGCCTCCATTAGCACCTAGCACTAGGGAACCATAAGCGAAACTACGGTTATAATAAAAGTAAAATACATTGGCGTGCCAGTATTGATATCAGTATCGTATACTAGTTGTACGCCTGCAATGGAGAACGAACTATCTAGTTGCAAAATGTTGTCGTTTTATTGCTGACGGCACGTTGGAATTGTTAAAAGTCTAGACACCGGGCGATTCGATTTCTTATTTACGTTGATTTTCTATGTCTAAATGCCATTTTGAACGACCGTTCGCCAGGGACCTTAACACGAGTCGAATGAAAAGATCTCATTTCATTCTAAATTAAAATTCTCTGTGAGTGTAAATTGAGTTTTTATATTGACTAAGACGTGTGGATGATTTCGTAGTTGAATTGTGGCGTAAATAAAAAGAAATCTAGAGCCGAGTTTGTATTTGGAGCGTTCGAAGAATTTGCGGCAATTTTAAATCTTATCTCTTTCAATTCTCAGAAAATTTATTATTATACTTAAATGTTTCTTAGTATCGTGGTTCTATTTTCAGATCACGACTTGTTTCGGTCAGTTAGAAGTCTTCTTATTCATTACATGTTTCTGAATATAATATATTATTATGATTCAGAAAGGATTCTACAAACCTTTCAACCTGCGCTTCTTTTGCCCATTCATCATCGCGTAGAATCAAAATGGAAATGTCAATTTAAAAAATCACAATTGTCATTTTAGTGATGACATATTTTTTAAGCGACTTTGTCGAGATTCCGGTTTCAAAGCACAGATTGTATAATTATATTACCAGCCCTTTTTTACGGACCTCCCATCAATGGGATGGGAATAAGGCCATAGTCTACCACGCTGGCCCAGTGCGGGTTGGCGGACTTCACACATCTTTCGAGGGGTTCTCTCAGACATGCAGGTTTTCTCACGACATTTTCCTTAACCGTTTAGCAAGCGATAATCATCGTTGAAACTGAGATTTGCACATGAGATCCAGAAATCTCGGAGGTGCGAGCCGGGGTTTGAACCTGTGATCCTCGTTACCGGGTTATATACCCTTTCTGAATCACTCTGTATATAAATCTAGGGATTGTTAGAACGAATGATAGAATCGAATCAAGTTCTCTTACTGCTAATGTTTATACAGTATCTTCATCACTAATATCTGCCTCAATGCTCGAACATGAAAACGACTTATACTCCAAGTTTCCCTCGCCTCGTCGCGTCGTCCGGATACCGACTTTCATCGACAAATTCACTTTTCCTGTTGTCGGCGAACGGAAACGAATTCAGGGCACCTTTATGCCGTAATAATATTGCATTAAAGACCCTTAAGGGTGGAATTCCTTTGTGGAATTTCCGCTTCGAATGTGTGGTAATGATTTTTTTTCACTTTTTTCTCCTCTCCCGTTTGCCGTATGTTATTAGGAATATTGATTTGGTGATATTATCGATACCTGCGTGGGATAAAATAAGAATGCGGTAGGTTCATTTTATATATCTCGTAAAGATCACATTCAAATTGATTTTGATTAGGTTTTTACTAGGATAGTAATATAATTTGTAATAGTATCTTTGTAAGAGTCACAATAACTATAAAGATCAATGATAAGATATTGTGAGAAATACTGAAGGCCAAATATTACTCAAGTAAAGAAACTCCTTTATCACCTTAAGGTTGAATATCATTTGCACATCGTAGAATCGCAAGCCCTATTTTTGTCATTTGTTATTTATTTGAACTTAGAACGTATCAAATATGAACAGAACCACCAACCAGAACCTTCTTTATTGACAGGAGTTTACGTTAAAACAGATAAACCATTTTCATGGCCGACCTTAAATGTAGTATCAGGAATGAATGCATGATTTTGCTTAAAATAATTGATCCTACAATAATTTATTGTCTATATTCCGAGACTTAGATTTATCACAGATTCATATAAGTATAAGTTTATCTTGTATTGATAGGAGGCCTAAAACATTACTTTGAGTACTAGGTGCTAAGTACATGCTTTCCTATTTTCCTTTCACAAATTGGCTACAGAGGTGAGAGAAGCGCGAATAGTGCAGCAAGCCGCGGCATCTGATTACCGAGCCACTCGCGCGCCGCGCTGAGCATAACAAGAAAAAATAATTTGCCCGACAACACCGCCCCCCCACCCCGCTTTTTTACAGCTTGCCAGTTTCCGGGAGTATGGTACTAGGTACAGAAGTATTTTTTTAATTCTAGTGAAGATCGCATCTAACAACCAATTGTGTGCTCTTTCAAAGAACTTTTTACGACCTACAAAATTAATAGATAGAGTCACTTTGCGGCGAACGATACTTCCACACTGCCTCTGCCTTATTCGCTTCGATTGGGCTACCGTGCGTTTAGTACCTTTATAGGTCCTTGGCACATGAAGAGTAAATTAATGGGACAGTCTTTGTCCTTGTCGTATGCACGATACAGATTTTCAAGGCTCTAGGACCTAGAGACCTAGAGTCTAGGTGAATGTTTTCTTACTGGATATAATTCAGTGTGAGACGTGATATACTGTGTAGGCAGCAAGATAGGCTGTAACATAAACTGATAGCTTATTTTTGTACTTTGTTTTTGATAAATGGGCGAGCGATATAGCGGCCATAGTTTGGGCGGGACTCTATTATGCTAAGTAAACGGTTAAATATAGAGCTGCCCATTTTATTATGTGTCCAGCTAGCAGTCTCAAGCTTTGAAAGTTTATGTAAGTAAGCTACGTTAACACAAGTTAACTCTGATGAGTGCTTAGGAAACATTAGAGTTTTTCACATCACCCAGTCTATTTAAATTATTTTTCTAATACCTACTCTTGATGGTGCCTAGGTAGCTAAATACTCCCGCTCACGCCAGAGATTTCAAAGTGTCCTTTCTCGACAACGTTACGAATACGATAGGAATGAGCTACACGGTATAAATAGGCACACTGCCACGCTCTTTGTTTCTGTACTCCACTGTCTGTACTGCAAATGAATAATATTCCCGTTAATTACTATTATTGTAATATATTGTTAATCCAGAGTAGTAATTACAGCTGCGTTGTACGGCCGACAGACGCTGTCAATCAACCGTGTTTGTTTCAAACACACCGCTTCACTGTACATTGCGCGCCAATTAATACAGCACATTGTAATCATAAACCGATTGGTAAAGTATTCAATCGTTTGTTAATGTGTCAATGATATAAACAATTCCGTTATGTTAGAAGTAATTTAACCAGTTTCGCAGTGATTGCAATAAATATTGGTATTATCATAATGTGCCATTAATTTTACCGGGTAGTGTGTGTACACTTATTCCGCCATTATTGAATTTTCAATAGAATAGCCGTAGCCTAGCCATCATAGCGATCATAGCCATCATAGACATGGCCTGGCTTGTTAGAGAGGAACCGAGTATCTGAATGCTCAGTCCTAAAACGACCGCTCAGCCCCGCAAGCATGTCGAGGCTGGAATAACGGCGAGGCCAATGGCAGTCAACAGCGCCAACGTGTGGCATATGCCTGAGCCGGTATTGGTCAGAAACCATAGCTATTGGCATATATTTATTTTACTTCTAGGAGTATTAAAAGGGCTGCATATGGTTATGGTAATTATTGTTACCTATTCGAAAGTTTAATACAGCTTCTATTAATAATTTCTATTGGCGCAGAAACTGTGCTATCGAATGGGTAGGGAAGCACTATTAGCTATTTTGTACTATTATTTGCTGCTTTGAAAACTCATAATAGTTTCCCGTAAAAAGAATTGAATAAAACCAAAAGAGTTGCGACAGAAAGAATAATGGTCTCGTGATAACGAGGCGACGCGTTTTCAGCTACGCGACGGTGTGCAACAGCCAGTTTAGCAGATCTAACATGAAAATGCAAATTTAATCCTAAAGTCCAATATCTAGAGTTTCAATTCGTTTGGCCGTGTCAGGTGCAGCATACATTGTTTCGTGAATTGTGTTCTATTCAGGATCAGGATTTAATGTTAGCAGCAAAATACGACGCAATAAACAAAAAATTGGCCAGTTCAATTTTAATAAAAAAGGATCTATAAGAACTATCTGTGCTTTTATATAGTTACCTTATTATATAATCTGTATTTTTGTAATTTTAAGAGATCGTTTTTTTTCATTGTTAGTAAACATAACACACAAATTAAACAAAAGTGAATAAGTATTCCTTACCGAGCAGTTTTTAAGCCAAATCTAGTAATGCAGATCCTTATTTTAATTGCTAGTGACTGCAAAATAGCAGTAGGAACACTGCACGGGCGGACACTCCTGCGTATTTATGACTTAATCTGTCCTTCTAACTGCCTCACAGAACACACTGCAGTTAAAATACAAACAAAAGCAGTTATCACCATTACAAAACGTTATTTAGACTAAATAACCCGATGAAGGTTAAAAAAAATCGCTATCAGAAATCCAAAAGTTGAAGTCATTCTTATTTAGCGTACCTACTCTTTATGTAGGTATGTCAAAATGGCGCTTTTTTTTGGACTACACTTTCCTTGTATTTTTTATCCTGGAGTCATCAAGACATCCGACACGGGTTAATTCTTGGAGTCAACTTCGTTAATGCTGTTTTGTAAGTAGAAAGCACGGTGATAAACTAGACAAGCTGAAACATAATAAAATATGAGGCCATTTTCCTGGAAAATCAGGATAATTGAAGTGCTTTATGGGCGATTAAAAGCGAAATAACAATTAACATGAATAAAGACTTCACTTTTAGATACTTCCACGGTAAGGAGGAAAAAAGAAACAATATTTAAAAATATATAATCATATTCTTAAAATAAAAACTACGAGTATTACAAAAATGCAACATGCACTGAATGAATCTGCGAGCTTAAATATTCTTGAATATATTAGGTATTGGTGCTAATTCGCTTGCACACTCTCTAAACTTAACTTAACTAGCTAAAATTTTAAGTATAGTTTAGAAATCATTAAAATCAATTCTGTTGTCACATCGAACTTAATTTAAATATCGTAATTGACAGGACTAATTTGATTTTGACAGCAACTAAATTGAATTGAGGTATGTTGCCAGTATTTAAAAAATATATCTGAAGAATGAATGAAAATAAGGTGAATGGAAAATAAAATCGAAATAACATGATTAAATTCTTTTAAAATAACCTTGAAATATATAAAAGTTTAATTTAAAATATATGTCGGCGTCTAAATATTTTTATTGTAATTTTTTTATGATATTTCCAATAATAAATTATAGAAACTTGTTCTATATCGTCTGTGGTTAAGTGTTCCATATCTATTGTTCTGTGGTAAATTCGATTTTGTATCTGTTGACAGACAGGTAAACAAAACACCATTTTCAGATCAGACGGGTGTGCTACATTGTAATTGTTGTAATAAGTTATCTAGTGGCTTGAATCTAATATGGAAAACGATAGGAAACGGTCTAATAAGAGACAACAGGAGTTGCTTGTGGAGCGACTCCGCCACAACATCAAAATAGCGAGGGGTAAGCATTTTAAAGGATTGAAAGTTTTGTTTTACTTAAAATCAATCAATGGTTATAGTTACATCGACGCGCGAGGACATCTATCTAAAAATCAATTATATTTTCAGGAAACCAAGCAGATTCTGCCGTGGTAGATTTTTAGGGGGCCCTACCAACCACGACGAGCTCAACCAACTCGGCTGCAGAAGAACTGCACAGCAGTGGGAGCATGTAAGTTTTGTGTTCTGAATATTATGCATTTTTTTCGTCTAAATGGTTTTTATATGGTTTTTTTATCAACAGGTTTGGAGTGTGTGGGTGGCGAAGTTATAGACCAAGGCTTGCAAGGTGCGAACTTCAATAAGCGCCACAGGTGGCGGTCCGGCAGGAGGAGCCCCGACAGATATAGAATCCAAAATTTTGGATATTGTTGGGCATGCCTATGTGGATGGATTTTGCCGCCTGGAAGTGTACCATAATACTATGTAATAAGTTAGTAATACTAAGCATTTATTGCATAGTTGTTATCTTCGGTAGTGCCATTTTCATTGAGTGTGGGCAACACATGGCCCCCATGTGCAGAAGCTTGTTGTTTAAGCCTTTCAAATTCTATTACTTACAAATTTGTTTATTATTTTGATTGTTAATTATTTTTAATGTTGATGTTTATTATTGATTATTGATAACATAGTAATAAGTAAAAAGCTTTATTATAATAATTCAGAAATTAAAGTCTTGTTTATGATTTGCCATACTTTTATTAATTTTGAGTAAAATAGTGTTTATGTGTTGACACGTGCCAAATGTGTCTTGCTTCAGCAAGGAAATCTGTTTCAATGTTCCACCATAGATAGCTTATCAGTATGATCTAAATCAATGGTATAATTCTCATCCGTATCTGCAAAAGTAGAAACATTTACATGTTATAACTTGATGTCAAGATATTTTTTTAATGCTAATATTATAAAGACAAAAGATATATTGGTTCGACGGCCTGATTAACCTAGTGGTAATGACTCTGCTTTCTGCGCTGAGAGTCCTGGGTTTCAATCCTGGTAGGGACACAAGCTTTGTGTGATGAGCATGAATGTTTGTACCCGAGTCATGGATGTTTAATATGTATATAAGTATTATAAACTGAGTTCACCCTCAGTCCATTGTACACTACTCACAACACAAGCGTTAAGCTTAAAGTGGGACCGTTTGGTTATGTGTTCGTATGGCGATATTTATTTATTTATTTGTTTATAATGTATGAGCTCAAAAATTACTAAACCAATTTAGTGGATATGAAATGAAACTTACTCAGTTTTTGCAGATTCTTTCTCCGTCTGTGTTGTAGGGAACTTTATATTTTGGGGTGTCAATTGTTGCACAATTATGTTCAACACTATTCCCAAACATCTACTCACTGCTGGTTGGCTCATTCCTGGTAAACTATCTTGGCCTACAGCAGCCTGATAGCTCCCATGAGCGTAAAATTGCAGTGCTGTTAAAATCTGCAAAGTGTCATGTTGATGTATTTATAAACAAGTAAAAAGTAGGTATGTATCTGTATAAAATATTAAATCGCAAACCTTTATATGTTTTGGGATGTGCCCCTCCACTAAGAGCGGATCATCTAGAGTATTCAGTAATTGAAGTGCTGCAAACTTGTGAAGCCACAAAAGATTTTTTAAACTTCTCTGCTAATTCGAAGGGCACATTCCAATATGTGCTCTTAAGCCTTCGAGGCGTATTCTTTCTTCATAGTTTCTACGGTTAGAAAGCAAATGCCTTAATTTTGTGTTTCAAGTAAGTACTTTGAAGTAGGCTCTGTTTTATTATTATTTTGGTAAAATTAGCACTTTCAGATGAATCCACAAGAGCCGCAACCACATATTCCTCCATCGTGTTTGATAAAATAGTTTTTCACAACTTATCTTAATAAAAACATCACCTGAAAACCTACGAACTAAATTTAGATGGCACCAAATTAGATGCCGACCAAATAAGGCGGATTATAGTTTGACGTTTCTAATTTTAGACGCAATTTGACGTAAAGTGTGTACAACAGAATACAAAAATGACCAACTAAGCTAAGTTGAGTAACTAAACCAATTTTAGGAGCTGTCAAACCAAAATTAGTCTAATCTGCTGTTAACAGAATAGCGAACGCCGTTTGACAGGAGTAAACTATAATTTGGTCTAGTTTAGGCTAGTTGGTGTCAAGCGAATTAGCAGCATTAGCTGTCCCGGCAAACTTCGAACCGCCTCGGAATCAAATGTATGAGAGAATGAATTATCGTTATCAATTAGTATTTTTTCCAAGTTTTAATAGTTATTCTGCTATTAGGGGCGGAGACTAATTCAAACAATTAAATATGATTAAAATAGGCCGACTCGTTCTTGAGTTATAAACGGTGTAACTAACTCGACATTGATTTTTATATATTGCACTCATAGGAAGTGCATATCTATCAGTGCTTACATTGTATAATAAATAACGAGTAAGTTTATTATCATGTTTTAGTAAAATGTATTGCCCGCGGTCGAACTAGATCGAACATTTGCGGTGTTCGCTGAACAAATTATTATCAAGCCAAGTAATTAAATACGGTTCATGAGTTTTATTACTGAAATTAGCTGTTAAAATTCGAAATGGCTGGCAATTAACAGGGAATGTGATTAGAAAAATTGTGGAAAAAGAATTTCAGAGTATTAAACGAACCGTCAGTGGGTAAAGATTATCACATAAACAAAACATTTGCTCATAAGTATGTGTGTAGCGAAATGTTTCATAATGACATTGTAAATTTATATCTGCATTCATAAATTGAAAATAAAGTTAGGAACTTAGGTGCTCTGATGCATGTAAGTTTAAATTAAGAACTTTACACGTAACATTATAATTACAAGAGTACCTATGACTTTTTTTTATAAAGCGTATTCAAGTTGTTCCTTCAAAGAGCGTTTACGATAAAGCAGTGTCCACACAACGGTAGACGTTTGAATAGTGTAGGTATGTGCAGTTTCCGGCCCTGATGCCCAGGGCCTTAAACAACGGGCTACCCTCGGGGTCGAGGACGACAGGGCTGTGGGCGCCGGACGTCCGGTGACGATGACGACTCCTGAGGAGGACGGCGGCGGGCGTGGCTCCCCGCCGCCGTGCGCAGCGAGGGCGCAGGGGGAGCAAACTTCTGCTCCCCCGAGACGGGCCCCCCATAAGGGGGCGAGACACAAGAGGGGCACCGGTGCGTTCCGTCTGGAGATCCCGGAGCCCCTCCAACATGTGTTGAAGGCGGCCAGGGGGGGGGTTTTAGTGGGTAAGAATCCCACATGACCCGGCCCTCTCCCATACAGAGGCCGGGTATCTTTCGAAGATTTCCCCTCCGTCAAAAAAAAAAAAGGTATGTGCAGTTTAATTGAATGTGGTTTCCAAGTGTAACCGCATGAGAGTGTACGAGGTCAATTATGTGCGCTATTCTTTACGTTTAAGCACATTATTGTGGTATTATCGGTACACTAATACTGATTTATATAATTAATCAGTTCCTAGAAGAAATTCATTTTAGTGGAAGGGACCCACCACTCACTCTGGTCTTGTCAACATTCCAATTATAAGTCGTACATGTCTGTTGATACTAGCAAAGGCCAATAAACCCAAGCATCCCTTCGCGAAATACAGGCGTGATCTTATTATGAATAAGTATAAAATATAATTGTAATAAGCTAGCTGTGCCTTCGAACGTGACTTCACTAGGATGGACATAATTTTTTTCCTTCTCAGTCCCACCCCGAGGGAGCCCGCATTAAATATTTAAACAAATATATTTTTTACAATGTACTCTCGTTCATAATCAATCCCGTTATCATAAGCTTCTTTAGTCTGGCACATTGTTACTTATGCAATTAGGACTTGAGCCTCTTATAGCGAATCCCATTAAAAAATAATTACAGCTCAATAGACCTTGACTTGAGATTTGCCAAGTACTTTTACAATTAATTTAGTCGTAGGGATTTATGTTTGTCTAGACGTATTTCCAAATTAGTTTGTATTTTATCTAGCCATAGATTAATCTATTTTTTGGGACTAGGCCCGCCACTCTCTCCCACTACTGCTACTCCTGTAAGCCAGGATCTACAGTGGTGTCCAATGATGACACCGAGGTTTGACCCTCGGCGAGTCCCGGGATAAAGTTAATTGTCTTAGAACCCGCACGAATTTAGTCGAAAGATAAAAATAGGAGTTGGAAAGATTAATCAATATGTTACCTCTTTACTGAAACCATTTTTTTATTGTCAACGTTGTAGACTGACTACTTAAGTGCAACTGTTATCAATAAGTACTTACCAAATAAAATAATTTTATGAATTCTATGAAAGTAGACTTTTATAAAAATGTTTTTACTTGGTTTAATGCATAAGTAAGAAGAAATAAAGTGCTAGAACTACGAAAATGCATTAGATATCTAACTACTTCATTTGATTTAGGTACTCCACAAATCTAAGCTTTTAGCTTTGTAAGTGTTTGAGTACAAGGCGAGGCGAGAGTGTAAATGACCCAGTCACAATATACATAAAACCTCTTTAAAATCAGCATTTAATTACTGCCAGATAAAATTTGTGTTGGCTGATTGAAACACTAGTCTAATTCATTTAACGCACGTCTATAATACCAGCCCTTTTAATGTCTCACTTTTGGGTACGGGCCTCCCCACAATGCGAGGGGGATTGGGCCATAGTCCACTACGCTGGCCTAGTGCGGGTTGGCGCACTTCACACTTCTTTCGAGGGGTTCACTCAGACATGCAGGTCTCCTTGCGATGTTTTCCTTCACCCTTTAGCAAGTGATAATCATGGTTGAAATGAGATTCGCACATGAAATCCAGAAATCCCAGAGGTGCGAGCCGGGGTTTGAACCTACGATCCTCGTTACCGAGGCAAGCGTTCTACCAACTTGGCTATCACTGCTAATTTCGGGGTCGAGTCACCTTCGTCCGTAGGAGAATTAAGTACCCTCGAGATACCCCACACGTGACCCTGGGTGGTGCCAACCAGGTGACAACTCTACTGGTGGTAGGCTTCGGCCGTGGTTAGTCACCACCCACTGAACAAAGCCATGTCGCCAAGCGGCCTAGCCGTGTTCCGGCATGATGTTCGGTGTTGCCATTCATGGATGGCGGGTCAGATCAGTTGCGCTGCATGTGCCTAGGGAATGTAGCGTCTCGATCTACTGCCGCCTTCCTACCTAGGCAAGTATGCTCCATCGTAGATCTCATCGTCACTTACCATCAGGTGAGATCGAGATCAAATACTTGCCTATAATGTATAAAAAAAAAAAAACGCACGTCTACCCCAATAATAAAAAATAATAAATCGAATAAGCACTCGGTGACAACTAGTTGAAGTGGTGCGCCAGACGCAATGGCGTCTCGGGGCGAATGGAAAACACATTACATACGTTAGTCAGTCGTCAATAAGAAATCACGCGTTCACTTCACAGGACACGCGCGAAATGCTCAGTTCTGTGGTGAGGGTCTAAGTTATAAGCTGCACCATTAATATATCACTTTAATTTTTTTCGGGACCCTTTGCTTTCCAAATTATTTTCATTGTATTTTTAAGGGGTTCTTAATGTTATTTGTAGAATTTCGGCTCATAAGAATATCGTTTTGTTTTGCTAAGGTTATTCATCTCTCGGCAAATTGATACAAAGTTTAACGCCATTTAGGATTATGACATCATATTATGTGATGATCCTTCGGTTAAGGAACTTTCGTCGCGTATCTTCTAATTCTTTTAACGTAGCGTTTCGGAAACGCAAGGGTCTTCCATCCCTCTCACAACACAGATTTCATAAATATAAGTATGACAACGACAGCGTCTTTTCTCGATGACTAGATTGTTTCCCTATAGGTACATAAACTCAGACCTTTTTATATAAGTGCAACGACTCTCTACATTTATAAAAATACATGAGTATGAGTTTATATGGATAACTGACATCCTGACGTCACAACGCGATCAGATAAACGTCAATCTCGTAGGCTTGTCACTTGTCCCATTCAGTAGCATAAGTATTTTAAAAACTTTTTCGTATAAATAAATAATTTAAGAACATCGCATTTGAGGTCGAAAGTCGCAGAAAAGACATTTCAAATTAAATTAAATTTAACACCGCTCCTCGTGAGACGCGTCCATTATTTATTTTGCCACTCAACGCTGAAGGGGACAGCAGAGACATTTTTTCATTTTTGCACAAACAATTTTTTACAAGAATATTGGAATACGTTAAAAACAACGAACTAAAACATACTTTTAGGAATTTATCGGGTTTATTTTTTGATTTTACGTTCCGGACGCTTTCTCCTCCCGTGACCATGGTTGCTGTAAAGCAGCCGAAACGTCAGGAACGTGGGGGACGAAAATAAACTGCTAACTATTATTTAGTGACTTTCGTCGCTGACTGTAACTATTTCATTAATATAGCGTTATAATTATGTAATATATCCCTATTTATTTACAAAAAAAAGAACTTATGTTTTATCCCGGGCAATGACTATATAACTTTTACCCTCAAAACCACCAAAAAGTTTTTGTTTATATATTAATCATGCACCCCAACTTTGCACTAACAATACAATGCAAACAGCCAGTGTACACTGTGGGCGGCAATAACACCGCAGCGGCCCCACCAGTCCTGCGGTGTTCTATGAGTCTCTGGGGCGAAATTGCACGGTGTAGTTGCGGGCGGCCGTGCGCTACAATCTTGAACGTTTATTTTGTGTTAAATATTAGTTTGTCGACTTAATAGAGTTGAAATGTTGCGTACTGCGTTGTTTGTTCAACTGACAATAAACGCGCTTTGTTTTGCAATAAAAAATGAATAGTTGTGTAAATGATGGCAGTTCAGAATAAAACAAAATAAGACAAGCTTTTAGCTTTATTTGACACAAATCTTGCTTGCAGGATCATCTCAGTCGAGGCTACGTTCCGACAACTTGACTAATCAAAGTATGTAAAAGTTTGCTTTGTAAAGCTTTTTGCACTCTACCATAGAGTTGGAATCGGTAGACACTCAGACGACAGACACAAGGGAAGTAACCAACAGCTGAAAACTGAAAAGCCGCGCTGCAACAAGCTTTATGTTCCACACAGTCCAATTTTAAAACTGACTATCCAATGAAATCTCACTTTTCGCTCCAGTCGCGGTAGGTGACAACAGCTTCGCATCTTCACGCTTGTAATAGAGTAATTGAGTTGACAGTAAAAGTTATGAGGAGAGCGGCGTCGCGGCGGCGCCGGCCCGGATATCAGCCTCCCCCACTCCGCCGCGTTTCTTTATCCCCCCTTTTCTAGCGCCGGATACGGTGTACCGTTGGAAAATCAGTTGAGCGAATGTTTTTGTATTTTTTATGTGTAAGGGAAATTGTTTTTTTTTTGTAGTTTTTTTATGAATGGTGTTGCTCGATGCGGGCTTTACATCTTTAGCGAACTTGGCGAATTTGCGCTCGCGCCGGATTCTTATTTTCGTATAATAGAAAATTTTGAATTGGTCGAACAGGGAAGTGGTTATAGTGTAGGAGGGTCATACACATAGACATGTTCGGATAAAAAAAAACCTATAATTAGTGGAACAAAATTCGCAAATTTTTAATATATCATAGAATTTGTACTTTTTTATAGTATACGAATTTAAAACTACAAAAACATAACGAATTAATATTTAAAAATATTATTTATTTGCCCAAAAATCCCCCTCTGTGGACTGTTCAGATTCGTAGTCATGATGTTTAAAGAGGTATTTAATATATTTCTTCATATTTAATATTTTGAGTAACTTTCAATTATCATTACAATGATGTCCATGATCATATTTTTAACTATGTAACAACAATTAATTTTATCAGTTCAATATAATTCTTAATACACATACAGTTATACGGATCTGCGTCTCGTCCGTGGACATACATTTCGACCTTATAAAATAATCTACCACACTACCATGCATCGATATTTTTTTAATATTGGCAACACTAATATGCTAGCATATCGCCATTTTGGATTTACGGTCAGCTTGTGGGAGTTTTATTGTGTACCATTTTTTATTCAGTTTTAAGTTTTTTTGTCAGAGATCGATGCAACTTTCCTGTTCCTGTGATATTTTGGTAAGTAATTAATTGTGACAATGATAAATATACGGCCGCAGGGCCTTTTAAGTAGTATTTCTAAAATATTCTCAGCTAATTGTTTAACCTCAAAAAACTGTGAAGTTTTGTTGATTTTACACTTAAAAGTCCTTTCTGTGGACAACTTTTCTGTTGCCTGAAATAACCACACGAGATACTATGTCCACAGAAAATATAGTTCACAGCTATTTCTTTTTTTTGCTCTATTACCTTTACTCTTCTTGGCTAGAAAGTAGTCAATATGCACATTAATTATTTACATAAACTAAAACACGAGCATAGTTCTGTATTTGCTTGTATCTACTTGCAGGTACAATGCCTCGTTCAAGTAGATCTAGAATACAACTGAGCGAAGAAGAAAAGATAAAACGGCGACGCAAGCAAAAGAAATTGAGCATGCGCCGAGTCAGAGCCAAATTAGATGATGTTGCTTTGGAAGAAAGACGTAAAAAAGACAGAGAAAGATATCAAAGAAAGAAACAAGCAGGCTTGATTAAGACTATCAAAGATTTTACTCCTAGAGAACAGAGGCAGATACGAAAAATGTGGCGTCAAAAGTCGAAGCTTAGACGTGAGAAGGAAAAATTAAAAAAACAAACTGATCGAATTATTAATGAGGAAACACCAACTTCAAGTTCATCGTCTTTTTCGCGAATTGCCGTAGGAAGAGTAATAAGTGCACGAAATAGACGCCAGTTGAAAGCTAAAAATGAGTATTTGAGAAATAGATTAATCTTTTTGGAAAATAAACTGGCTAAATATAGGATGCGGTTCCTTAGATTAAAGACGAATAAACAACATAATTTCAAAGACGTTAATATAAAACAACAAATATACGATTTTTTACTTGATGATGAGTATAGCAGGTTGACAGCGGGTAAAAAAGAAACTATAACGCGCCGTAAAGTAAAAAAGCAAATACGTCTTTTAAATGACACACTTCAAAATCTGCACAAAATATTTAACACCAAGAATAATTTAAATATTTCATATGAAACTTTTCGTCGACATCGTCCTTTTTGGGTAGTTTTCCCTAAAGCTGCTTCTCGAAACACATGTTTATGTTCCGTGCATACCAACAGCGATTATATTGTTCAAGCTTTACATCAAGCGAAGATAGTACCGTATTCTACAGCTACTGATGTTGCTAGATCACTGTGCTGTAACAATACACTACATGTTTCTTGCTTAGAACGAACATGTTTAGAATGTACCGAAAAAACTGTGAATTACAATGTGGTCGATGGCAGTGATACCATTCTTTACCAAAGATGGGTTACTAAAAATGTCACAGAAATTATTAAAGGTCAGGAAAAAAATTGCAAAAAAACTGTTAAAGAAACCGTAAAAACGAACAAAAATCTACTTGTGCAATGCTTTAATTCAAACCTACCTATATTCATGCAACATCTTGCAAATATAATAAACCAGTTCAAAGCTATACGATTAATCAAACAAAATCTTACACCCTCAGAAGGTTTACTTCATATTGACTTCTCTGAAAATTATTGCTGCAAATATGCATCAGAAGTTCAGTCAGCTCACTTTGGTGGTTCTAAACCACAACTTTCTTTGCACACCTGCGTTTATTACTCGACCGATAGTCAGCCACCACAAAACCTTATAAAGACAACATCCATATGCACTGTTTCTGAAAATTTGAGACACGATCCCGTACTTATTTGCGCACACCTAAATCCTGTCATAGAAAAAATTAAATTACTCACTCCAGATTTGAAAGTACTTCATATTCTAAGTGATGGACCTACCACGCAATATCGTAACAAGACAATGTTCTATATGATAGTAAATTATTTGAGCAAAATTTCAAACGCAGAAACAATCGTATGGCATTTTAGTGAAGCTGGTCATGGCAAGGGTGCACCAGACGGTGTTGGCGGCTGTATAAAGCGGACATGTGATAACGCAGTTGCCAATGGAAAAGACATATCCAACATGGATAGTTTAATCAATTGCTTGAAAGTTGGTTGCAAAAGCATTGAAGTTATTCCCATAGATAATACCCATGTAACTGGAATACAAAAAATTGCAGATGTAAATAAAATGCGCCCTTTCAGAGGGACCTTTAAAATCCACCAGGTTTCTTGGAACATGATCGAACCAAACATACTTCATGTCAGAAGACTGAGCTGTGTCACATGTGCAGCTGATGTTACATGTCCTCATTTTGAAATTGGACAAATTCAGGTTCAATATAACTCAGATCCTATAGAACCACAGTCTATGCCTGAAACTCCAACAAGATCTTCTTCAAGGACTATTACTATACCTAGCCCACCTTCTTCTCACAGAACAGCATCTGCATCTACTGTTACTGGACCGAGAACACCGCCGTCGCCACCAGAACCTTCCTTGCATACACCATCCCCGGATCATTTAGAAAACTTATTCTTCGAATCTCAACGGCAACCACTTGCCCCAAGAAAGAGAATTATCTTTGAAAATATAAACTCGGATGATTCAGTCACACCACCTAAAAAATCTCGAGTACAAAGAATGTTTTTTGATAGTAGTGATGACGAAAACATTTTTTAAATATAATGTCTATAGACTTTTGATTGGCATTTCTTTTAGTATTAGGTGAATCACAATTTTGTAATTTTTTTGCTTTATGATTATACTTTGTTAACAATTGATAGGCTTTGGTTGCGATTTTGTAATAATTATAAATATGGTTGTGAAATTCTAATTATTTTGACTTTTAAGATTTTTATTTTATTTAAAATGATTATTTTATTACAATTAAGAGTAATGTTTGATAATGTTTTAATGGAAAGCCTGATTATTGGTGTTAGGATTTGCTTTGCTTAGCTTTGAGTTAAGTATTAAAATGATTATTAGAGTTTTTCGATTATTAATTAAGAGTATTATGATTATAAAAGACTAATTATCTTCGTAGAAGACTAATTATTGATATTAACATTTGATTACTTTGAGTTAAGTATTGAAATTATTAATAATGTCGAGTTATTTAATTATTATTAAGAGATGTGATTATAAAAGACTGATTATGTTCGTTTCTGTGGTTATTTGTCACTTCTGTGACCATGAAAAATAATAAAAATACTATATTTCTTCCAATTCTCAAAAACGATCTAGTTTGTAATCGTCATTGTGATGTGTTGATTATTATCTAATAAATGAGACTGATTTGAAAAAAATCCGCGTATTTTTTTTTTCTCAAAAAATTTACCTCGGTTTTGTGTATGACCCAGGAAACGGTTAATAACAAAACAAATGGGGGAACAGAGAAAAACCACTGACCCTCGTTTTTTCAACGTTTTCAATTATAAACCAAACAAGTTGATCAATAATTAAAGATCGCTTCGTGTCGCGGAGAATCGCATATTAATTGGGGTCTCGACACTCGTGACAGACAGTTTCTCGACAAACATCTTAGAGGAGTTCGGTGTTTCTTTAATTATAGTTTTACTTGCTTGGTTTATAATTCGAAAAGTTGACAAGCCGAGGGTCAGTGGTGGGTTCCTCTTCACCCATTTGTTTAACAATGTTTACCAATTACCGCCAAGTATAGCCTAGTTCTATCAATTATATGATTAATAATTACGATTTGCAATAATCCAACGTAGCTATGGCTATACAAAATTGCGTTAAAACTAATTGGTTTGGCAATGTCATTGGTGCACGCCGTAGTAATATGATTTTCATAAAAATATTAGTAGTATTATATCCCTAAACGAAGCTAGTGTAATGATAAGGTCGAGCGCGGGGCTGCCATTTCCATATTTTTACCAGGAACATAATAGTGAATGACAGGGGCTTAGATTGCTTGCTATGCCCAATAACAACTATCATTCTGTCTAAACACTTCATGAGGCTTAAGATTCATCAAAATATAATAATCAGACTTGTTTTGCTATCGTTACTTGTAGAGAACTCATTCTAAAGATCTTCCGATGAACTCACACAAAAACTTATTCGTGGGAAGTGAGGCAGTAATTTATTTTTATACGGTCACTATTGTTTAGTCATTTCTCATTTCGCCCCGGCTCCGGCCCCGTCCCGGCTCCGTGCCGGGCCCGTTCCGACGTCTCGTTAGGCTAGTTCGCCCCCATTATCATTAACATTATTATTTACTGCTGTTTTTATTGTGTTCATTCGAATTTCAATACTTATTATTTAGATATGACTGTCGCGAGACCAAAAAGTAATGTATTTTTCGATTCGGATTCCGTGTAACATAATATTTACAGTGCTGGAATTAGATGTATGAAATCTTTTTGACCCGACGACATTCAACTTTTTTTATAAGTATGAAATATGAATACCTATTGTAAATATCGTGGATTGCATTTATATTTTTTAGTAAACAGGACGCAGCTGCTGCGCCGGCGCAACGTCGCCGTAGCTTATTGTTAACTAGCTCATTTCTAGTGGCTACTATAGTGTGATACCAACCTGCTTTACGATAATGAATAGCAGTGACCGAGCCGCCAATAAAAAAGGACAGAAATACATTGTCTTATTCTTCACCGTTAAAGTGATGGATTTCCAGGCCATCGAACACAGGCAATACACTTACCTTCAGACTTGCGTAGGTGGAGCTTTCCTAGGCACTTTTGCTGAACAACTCTTAGCTATAATACTGCCAATAATGTACTCGTAACTTAAATGCCAATATTTACTTGTAACCTTTTGAGATCTAGGTATATCTGAATGTCCTGCATTAATTGTGTGTGTCCGTTCTGAACTGTGACAGATTTTATAGCTAAATAAATTTTGTATTATCAAACGTTCCCTACGTTTGATAATACAAAATTTATTTAGCTATAAAATCTGTAAAATAATTTGATTTCAATGTTCTGCATTTGTTTGAGATATGTTGAGTAATAAGTATACAGTTAACTGTAAGGCAACATAAGCGTTCAAAGTCTAGTGGTAAGAGGAGTTGCCCTCGTTGGTGTTTCCACTGAGAAGGACTGAGAAGAAACTTAGTAGTGACTCTTATAGCTACAAATCTCCTTATGTTTCACTCTGCTTTGCTACTGCAAACCACGTGGCAATCAATTCCAATATGTGAGTCACTTACGAATCAGGAACAAAACAGAAATATATCGCACGCTTAATAATAGACTGACCGATTAGGGTTTAAGCCCAAAGTGAGATAAGCACACAGATAGATTTATTCCAACGTTATCTATCTACCAATCTCAGATTTTTTACGATATCTTATTCCTAGACTGAGTTACGAATATGCTGTCTTTTTTACTTATACAAATTTTGACAAAACTTTTAACATGAAAGTGACATAAATCATAATGCGTCTGAGATTGCGACAGTCAACTCGCGGTGCTTTTATATTATAGTGACCCATTCATGTTTCTGAACTTAAAAATCAATACTACATAAAAATAATATGTTATTATTTTATCAAGTATAGACTTATAACATAAAAGAGAAAGGGTTTTAGTGAAATGTTTAATAAAATACAGACATATAACAAAAAGTGTCATCACTAGTACAGCAATATATCATTGATTTTATTAATAAACAGACGTATCTTAGGGACAACATTTTAAAAGCTATAAATAATTATAAATAATAATAAAATTTCTTCAAAATTAAAATTTAGTATCAATAATTACATAATCAAGTATTCTTACAATACATCATTTATTATTATTACGCTATTTTCATTGAGATATAAGTAATAATGTCAGACAAGTTGTAAATGACAAAACGTTTTTGCGATTTCCCAACAAACAGCTTTTTTGAGTTAGGTCAGTCTATTAGTAAGCGTGCGATATGTAACTCCTTAATCCGAAACCCTATTATTTTCAAGAAGCAGTGATAGCCAAGTTGGTAGAACGCTTGCCTCGGTAACGAGGATTGCAGGTTCAAACCCCGGCTCGCACCTCTGGAATTTTTCACGTGCGAATCTCATTTTCAACCAAGATTATCACTTGCTAAACGGTGACGGAAAACATCGTGAGGAAACCTGCATTTCTGAGAGAACCCCTCGAAAGATGTGTGAAGTCCGCCAACCCGCACTGGGCCAGCGTGGTGGAGTATGGCCTAATCCCCTCTCACATTGAGGGGAGGCCCGTGCCCAGCAGTGGGACATAAAAAAGGGCTGGAATAATATTATTTTCAAACCAAGAGTGGGTCACAATTATACCTCTTTGTTTTAATGAAACTTTTATTTAGTTATCATACTTCATAAACACGAGGTAAAGTACTACAATGTTGTAATATCCCTGGACATTTTATTAGTCTATTACATTACTTAAATACGGGTACTTAGACACGATATATATTTCCAATATAAAAAGGCGGCAAATATTCGAAGACCGTAGGTACCTGCTTTGCGTTCGTGCCCACTAATGAAACACCATTTATCATTCTGACTGCCAAATAAAAGCTTGGAATAAGGGGTTGGTTTATAGAATGGGATGTTGGGGTTTTGGTGTTAATGGACGATATAAAATTGCTAATAATTATCTACGATTTTTATACAGCAGTCTCTGTAAAAATCGTAGATAATTATTAGGAACTTGTCAGTACAAAAAAATATGTTGAGGTTTGAAATTTTATGATTTGGGCTTCAACATACTTCCAAAACCAGATTCCAACTTGCCAATGTTATGCTTACAAAGTACAGTTAGGTAGGTAAAAGTTCTATGAGACAACAAATGAAACAAAGCAGAGAACTGATTATGTTGTTTTTCTTATGCTGCATGCTAAGTCTTCCAATAAACTTCTTTATCGCCTTGAGATAGAATATCATTTGCACATTATATGATGGCAAGGTTTATTGCCATCATTTGTTTTAAGTTTGAACTCAAAACATTCCTAAAGTCTTTCGCAGTGTAATGGTCATTAACTTGGAATTGTTCTTAAAATATTTACATATATACGTAACTTTCGTCCAGTACTGAGCTTATTTCTTTTATTTTTAAAAGCAGAGGACTCCTATGGTTTTTTAGAGTTTAGTTTATACCTCAAAATCGCTTTCTCTTTAAACTTAAGTCGCAGCATGAATTCAGAGTGCTCGCTATAACTTTAATTAGAACTTGGGGGCAGAGAAAACAAACTGAGGAGCCAGACTAAAAAAAAATAGCCACCCTGCCAGGAAATGTCGACCGAGATCGACAAAAAATTAAGACATTATTAAGACCTAAGTTTTTAAATACCTACATTTTTAAATTACATCGTTTTTAGTTTACCATGATGCGCGTATATATTAAAAGGTTACGTATATGTTAAGTTTGCCTAAAATAATTTCTAATTTAAATTTCGAATAAATGAATATATTTTAAAAGATTACGTAACTAATTAGTAAAAATATGAATTAGTAATCTAATACTTAATTTTATTGTTACCGGAATAAGCTATAAGGTAGCATCCGAAACGTCGGGAACGTATAAAACATAAAATAAACGCGATAAAATCCGTAAAATTAGTTTTATTTCAATAAGGTAATAGGTTTGAAATATTAGCGTCAGACGAACACCAACTATACGGTCCCACACTAAGCAACGCTTGTATTATAGGTACCATACAATAGACTGAGGGCGAACTCAATATATCATACTTATACAACATATTAAACATCCATAACTCTGATACAAATATTCGTGCTCATCAAAGATGGTCCGTACCAGGATTTTAACCGGTGAGACCGAAGAAGGCAGAGTCTACCAACTGAGCTAATCTCAGTGACTCAAAAAATAGTAACACTCAAAGGTACGTGATATTAGAGGTAGACGGGTAGAGCAGACCTTTCAAAAATTATTCCGCCACATCGTTACTTTTACTAATAATCCTTTACCGAGCAATATATTACAAAACTTTTCGTAACACCATAATATTAGTTGGGCGAAGGGAAATAAAGGCACACCCTCGTTATAATAGGCCAGATTATTGGCAGCTTTCAATATGGCCGAGGTCACGTGTGCTGCATCCGGTGCCCGTCGCGTGACCTACTCGGGAATCGAACGGGGATTGTGTGAGCTAAATAATATATTGTTGAAGTGTAGAGCAAGTCGGCGCTTGCTTTTCATTTGTTTGGTGTGAAGGAGTGTTAAACTTTGTCTTGAGATATGAAATGCCACAGTGGTGGTGTATCCACAAATTAGGTGGCGTCAGTGAGATTCAAAGGTTATATTTAGTATTTGCAGTGCCTGGCATTTTGTCGCGTTTATTTTGTGCTTTTTACGGTCCCGACGTTTCGGCTGCTTTACAGCAACAATGGTCACGGGTGGACTGAGGTGTTTGACGTCCTAGTGTCATAGTTTGAACTGGGGTACCCTCATATGTAGTTGTTGTCTGCGGTCTGATCTACGCTAGTGTTCACAGTGTCTTGAGGTCTTGCAATGGTGCGCTTGGTTTTGGATGTAATTATATTAATTACTGGATCCCAATTCGGTGGTAGCACCCAGCACTGTAAATCAAGACTCAGATATCTTCGGAGCTTTACCTTAAATCATATCAGAATGTAGTTTTTTCAATAACATTGAAATCTGTTATAATCGTAGCGACAATGACGCAGACACAATTATAATGAAATTAAAAAAGCATCGACCGCTCGAGACTTTTGTAACAACACCAAACAACTACAGCTGATCCACCATCACGCTTGCCTAATCCAAACGAATATGCGTCGAAAAAAAAACTGATCGTACGTTAACGACTGTGCTCATAAATAAAGATGCGGGAACTCGCGGAACTTGAGTTTGCATCGTGTTTGAGAGGTATGATTCACGGTTGAGTAAGCAATCAAAACTTGGTGACGCCCCATGAAATATTGGAGGCGGTTCCCATTTTTTTTTGTGTACACTGCCGGTCGAAAATGTTAGTGTTTTTATTAACGTATTTGCTTTAGACGTTCGGTCTGTTTGGGCCATTTCTTTTTCTTATGCTATACAGATGCTTCTATCTGTTATTATATTATTGTGAGTCACAAAGAAGCTTAGTTATATTTACCGCACAACATTAATTAAATCTTTCCAAAACAAGCGCTACAAATAACATGACTTCACCGATGTGTTTTGATTAATAACATGGGTTTGTTTTATGTAAATTCGCTACAGCAATATTCAGCAGAATGTTATGAAAGTTCGTTCATGTAAGGATGGAGGTATGTTTTAGGTAATTACATGAATACAGTATTTATACTAGTACACTTTCTTCTAGGAAAGGTTTTGTAAAACCACTGAATTGGTTAAAATTTCTATAAATTTGAGGGTTTAAGTTTTATGATTAAGAATCTGAACCATATTCGAAATTACATCGTCCATTGTATGCCTGTCATAATGACCTTTGCAAAGTGAAATAGTTTTGCTACGACTTTGCTACGAGGCCCTACGGCGTAGAGGTCTACGAGATAGATGAACGTACCCGTACATTATTGGAATGTAATTTATGTACTAACGGTTGGATGTGTCGATAATATCTGGATTGGTGATCTAGTTTTGCTAGATGTAAGATCCATGTAGAACCTAATCAAAAAAAAATGCAGGCAATAACATCGTTTATATGTGCCAATGTACGAACCATAAACAACTTTCGCACAACACAAAAGAAATTTGAACGAGACGAGCGAAAAAAAAAATGTCAAAACAGTTGTCCTAACTATCAATCAGATTGCTATTATACCGCTTTTGTTGATGTTTCGACTGCTTCTCTCAGTATTAAGTTCAACTGTTTGTTGCACACCTCATAGGTCCGAAGTCAAACCTTAACGCCAGGCAGTACAGCATCTTGTATTATACATTATCTGCTCAAAGTAAAATGCCATTACCTGGAATAATGCAAGTAACGCCAAGAATGTAGTATACTGCATCTTTCGTCCCATTCACACTGCATGTTTTATAAATGAATGACGGTGTCAGCATGCTTTCTCGATCACGTTACGATTGTTTAGTAGTTGCTGCTTATCCCTCGGATAACGAAACTGCTCGTTAATCAAACACGCACTGGTCAAGAAGAATTAGCCCTATATTATAACAATCTAGAACATAGCACTCCTTTTATTACCAATATATTCCTCCCCACAGTTTTATTATAGTTTATTTGTTCTCGGCCTACCCCATCCTTTGGGAATCGAACAAGTCCACAAACATTTTTTTGCTCGGATCTGTTACTTGACCGAACTTTTCTTTTTTTTGTTACACAGTTGATTTATATCATTTGCAAAGCCCTCATCTAATCCATGTATTAAAAACGAATATTCACACAAATTAAAAAGTATAGTGCACCGTGTGTGCCGTGTACGCTGCTCATTGGTTTGCACAAATAAGTGCGAGGAAATACTTATATGTAAGCTATTTATAATAATACCAACCCTTTTTAATATCCCACTACTGGGCACGGGCCTCCCCTCTATGCGAGGGGGATTAAGCCATAGTCCACCATGCTGGCCCAGTGCGGGTTGGCAGACTTCACACATCTTTCGAGGGGTTCTCTCAGACATTAAGGTTTCCTCACGATGTTTTCCTTCACCGTTTAGCAAGTGATAATCATGGTTGAAAATGAGGTTCGCACATGAAATTCAGAAATCCTAGAGGTGCGAGCCGGGATTTGAACCTGCGATCCTCGTTACCGAGGCAAGCGTTGTACCAACTTGGCTATCACTGCTTATTACCTGTGTTCAGTGTGACAGTAGCGCAATTTTCTCAGTACTAAGTACTAGTTGTATACCTTATCTTTCAATGAACTCCAAAAGGCTTCTGATAAAGCTATATTGGTCTAGACAATTATATACTGGGAGCTTTATTGAGTTATACTTGATCTGTATATGACTCTAGGGAGCGTGTACGTGGGCTTCTAAGTTTTACTGTGGGCTATTATTTGTTATAGTGTGTTATTTATTGCATTGTGGTGGTATAGTTTGTAGGTGCGCCAGTCTTGTTGGCCAGTTGTTTATTTATTCATCAGTTTTTTTTATTTATTTCAGTCTGAACGGACTGAAATAAATAAAAAAACCGAGTCAAGGATTTTTTTGTTTAAAATTTATAGAGAACTGGTTATTGATGGTGGTTGACGTGTGTGGACGTGTGATATTACAAGGTAAAATAAACTTTAATAATGTGTACTTATAGATTATTATTTTATAAGTATACTAAAAATAAACTAAGGTTTTTTCGATAGTTTTCACGTCCGCGCTAACGACTTTTACAATTACAATGTGATCAGCGAAACTATTTTGCGCTGTAACACACTAAATCGTACATCAAATCAAAGCAAATTCATTCTTAACAGCTGTGAAACAAGGATCCTATCAACCGCAATATCGACTTTGTATTTCTGTTAACAAAGACGAATACTACCATACAAAAATCTACGTTATTAATAGAAGCATAGAGTTCAAACGAGTTGTAAATTTAAAGTTGTTCGGTCATAATTTCGTTAGCTACGAGTCGTCACGTACATGTTATCGTATCCGTGTCGGAGCATAACAACCGCTAGTAAGTTGGACGCTGGATAAGTGATAGGTATACCTTAGGTAATGCTTGGCTTGGCTAGTTGCTAGTATGTACAAGTGTTCAACCTGGGATGCAATTCATAAACGAAATAGTGGGAGGAGACTTTTTAAATATTTACATCCATTTCTACATCAATATTAGTAAGATGTTAAGCCCTCTCTAATAATTAGAGTATTATCAGTGTTCCCTAAAGTCTTCTTGGCGTAGCATTTTTAAGATAAGCTAGTTTCGCAGGATGATTTGTATAAACGCTTTGAGGCACTTAAATCTCGGTTTACCGAAAATGTAAGACGAAGAAGATGTGCTCAATCATTTGTAATATATTTGTTTATATACCTATTTGTTTATTTCTTCTGTTTTCGCTAATTTCGTTCTGTTTTCGCCGTCTTGATTAGCGCAGTTGGTAGTGACCCTGTTTTCTGTACCGAGGGTCCCGGGTTTGAATCCTGATAGTGACAAGCTTCGTGTGATGAGCACGAATGTTTGTACCCGAGTCATGTATGTTTAATATCTATATAAGTATTATATCTTGAGATCGCCTTCACTCCATTGTACGTTACCCATAACACAAGTTGCTTAGTGTGGGGCCGTGTAGTTTGTGTGTTCATCTGGCGATATTATTATATTATATAAACCACAAATCCGCTATATAACGACAAATATTCGATAAAGTACAAACAAAAGTTTCATATATACTTCTTACAAACTTCGGCAGCAAGCCGCGTGGTAATATTGAAAAATATTTTCACGGATTGTGCGTCAAATTTAATTTCGTCGATCGCTGGGTGAAATCTTCTAAATTAGCATCGACCGTGTGCCATACCCTGCCCCCCCCCCCCAACCCCCCATCGATTACTT
Organism: Pheosia tremula; assembly: GCA_905333125.1. Lineage (NCBI taxonomy): Eukaryota > Metazoa > Arthropoda > Insecta > Lepidoptera > Notodontidae > Pheosia > Pheosia tremula. The sequence goes on from HG995407.1 coordinate 950,768, forward strand.
TCACCTTCACTTCTAAATTCCGAATTTCATTTCACTTCGATTTTATTGGAAAAGTTAAGCAGTATCTATAACCTTGTGATACACACGGGAGGTGCGTTTGTGAAGCTGGATCACTAATATTATATATGTAATAATATTATAATTTAATAATTAAATAAGATTGGCGGTACTTGTAAAAAGAGTAGTGACGGACCGAAATAAAGGAATTGCCAGTTCGAGCCTAGCTGTTGTTTGATTGACATTGTTACCTACGTATATATACTTCACAACGATCAATTTAACTTCAATTGGTGAAGATCTGCTGCAGCTAATAATTATAAATCGGTATTGGTTTTGAATAAACAACTCATGTTATTCGTTTGGCTTGATATAGGAATCAGGATAAAACCGGTTAGAAGTAGTTTGGGGTTAATTAGTTTAGTTCTTGTTGGTGATATATAAACGTTTTTTTTATATGACAGCTCGCAAAATGCACTGCTTGTTTTTTTCATTTTCAATTTGACAGAAAGTAACTACATAATTTAAAATAATTAATTATGGATTTTTGAATGAGTAAAATTATTCAATTCTCTCTTATGACTTATTCACTTGGCACTTCATTTAAAATACCAAATAAAGGTTTGATAAATAGTCTGCCAGTCATGGCGTCTGTATGTCCCCGAGGACGTTAAAACACAGAGCTCAAATTTCGTCTGTCGCTCTTCTTTTATTCACTCTGAAAGTTTATTAGTGAATTTCACCTGAGGCAACCAATATCATCGGGGAACGAACATAAATAAACTTTATTACTAGTAGATCCTCCCACGAGCCAGTGATCGGGTTATGGACGAGATTCTACAGTAACATTCAAAATTAAAATGTTATTACTGACACCCATAGCAGTGATAGCCAAGTTGTTAGAACGCTTGCCTCGGTAACGAGGATCGCAGGTTCAAACCCCGGCTCTTACCTCTGAGATTTCTGAATTTCATGTGCGAATCTCATTTTCAACCATGATTATCACTAGATAGATAGATAGATAGATAACTCTTTATTGTTCCACCACATAAAATTAATACAAAATTACACGAACCTACTGAATTTATACAGAGTGTAACAATGGGCGGCCTTATCATTAGCTAAACGGTGAAGGAAAACATCGTGAGAAAACCTGCATATCTGAGAGAACCCCTCGAAAGATGTGTGAAGTCCGCCAACCCGCACTGGGCCAGCGTGGTGGACTATGGCCTAATCCGCCTTGAATTGAGGGGAGCCCGTGCCCAGCAGTGGGGCATTAAAAAGGGCTGGTATTATTATTATTATTGCTCACACCCAGCAGAGTTTTAATGGGTGAGTCCATTTCCAATAATCAGTGGGAAATACGTTGTTAAGACTCTCGTCGTTGGTAAGCTCAAGTAAAGGCTCGTTTAAGTCCTACAATATGGTGGTACATCACGTATATTGAATATGCAAACATTACCCAGAGGGGGACATTGTTTGTGTGTTTAACGATTACTTCATATACAGCGTGATTGAGAAGGGATATACTAACATATAAGCCTGCGCTTTTGTTGCGTATTTTTAATCATTATGAGATGTATTTTTTTTTCTTACAATAAATCATAATATATAATCATAACATAATACTCATTTTGGTGGAAATATTTATTTTAAATTATATAAGGAAATACTGACTTCTTAAAATGTTTACAAGTACGTTAAAGAAGCAGGTTTACAAGTTTGACTATCCTATATGAATCTTAGTGTATGGGATACAGTTAAATCTCCGTGAAGATTAACTTGGATGTGAGTATAGTGAACAGAAAGTAGCATAAATGGGAGAATAAGGCTTACTGAGCCGGCGTCAGACAATAGAAAAAGGTAATGCAAATGATAACGACGATAAAATAATTAAATAATCTCATCGTCATAGCGTATAGGTTTTCCAAGAGAACGATTAAGCTTTTGTATAATTTGCATTTATGGTGACTTTAATATACTTTCTTGTAAATTTCGGTAGAATATAACTTGTTGCAAAGTTAACACCCACCTTCGAATTTATAGACGCTGCATAACTTTATCAAACGTCATGTAGTACTGCGCAAAGCAAAACTCTTCTGCGCAGTACTATAATACGTTTGATAAAGTTATGCAACGTCTATAAATTCGGGGGTCAGAGTTTACTCGTTGGACTCTATAGACATACAATTTGTCACGCCGGCTCACTTTTCTGCTACCGAACTCAAGTTCAAAGGTTATTGTTTCAGGTCGCAGTGGATAAGTTAGCCCGTATTTCTTTGGAATTTGAATAATCCATCAAAAGCCATCTGCGGCTCAAGGGATCGAGTGGCGAGCACACACCGCTAGGCAATTACATTCAATACAAACGTCTGTTGCGGGCGATGTGAAGGGATCAATATTCATATTTGGATCTGTCAATATTTATATAACGCTCCTTGAGATAAGAGGCATTTAAACTGTCGATAATTGGCTCATGGAGCTCAATGGAGATTGGGTCGATTCGGATTCGAAGTCCTTGTTCGTTAGGTCATAGTCCCAATCTAGCTGTCGATTATGTTACTATATTGCTGAATAATAGTGATTAAATATGTATTATTGTATCCAGTATTTCATTGATCTTATTTATGATTATAATAAAAAAAGGTCTGGTCTGCCTGCGTACCAATAGTTGGAAATTTCAACACTCTGGTAGTGGCTTTGGCTATTTAGAAAAGTATCTTGGGGACGCTACAAATTGTATACAGTTTTTGTTAGTGATTAGGACAATTGGTAGTGACCCTGCATTCTGTGCCGAAGGTCCCGGGTTCGAATAGTAGTAGAAAGAACTTTGTGTGATGTGCACGAATTTTTGTACCCATGTCATGGATGTTTATATATATATAACTAATATATACTGGGTTCGCCCCAGTCCATTTTACGTTGTACGGTATCCATAATACAAGCGTTGCTCAGTGTGGGCTCTAGCTAGAGTGTTCGTCTGGCGATATTTATTTATATTTATATTAATTACTTCTAGCTAAGTACTCGGCAAATAAGTTGTGAAAATAAATGCTATAATATTATATATTGTCATAGTCAGAATATTATATATTTTATTACCCCCCAACATAATAGAACCCCAAGGTGAGATGGGAAGCACTTCAAAACGAAACACGAAATACTTGTAGGAGCGACTCGCGCCGACTCCAGATCGAGTTATAAAAAGTTCCACAACATTATGAGTTCTGCTTATTCTCGGATGACTTACAAGTTACCTGAGACAGATTACTTCGGTATGCATTACCCAAGGTACGTGAGGGAAAACTTATAAACTACGCGGATCTTGTTTGAATGAACGGCAGAAGATGTTGAACTATGATTTTTTTTTAAATTTTGTTTGTATTAAATGAGTATTTAGAGCGCCCAGCCTTGTCACAGCGAGGTTTCATTAAACTATTGAGGTGAGTCTACTCCCAGCAAATGCTTCAACTTATTAAAAGAGCCTAACGGTATTTAAATGTTTTTATCGCATATTACTAGTAAAAAGAATAGCATTTATTGGGTAACAAGAAGATAATTTAATATAGCCACACCAACTATACGGTCCCACACTAAGCAACGCTTGTATTATGGGTAAGGTACAATGGACTGAGGTTAAACTACAAAATACATCTATGACTCGGGTACAAACATTCGTGCTCATCACACAAAGTTTGTCCGTACCAGGGACCCTCGGCGTAGCAGGTTCATTACGAACTGCGCTAATCAGGTCGTTATTTTTTTTAATAGAAACGCGATCTAGCCCGTTATACTATTACCTAGTTTGTGACGTAACCCCTTAATGAGTAGCCCGAGATATACTGAAGTGCACACACTTCTTGATAATGGTAGTTGCCCCCAATATTTCATTAGTGCCGTTCTACTAACATCGCAAACACTGTTTAATCTACATACGAGCTCACCTATAGAGCTCACATATAGAGCTCATATTTCTATGTCCACAGCAATAGACAATTATCCTATGATGAAAGTCAGTAATGTTAAAATAATTAATTGTTAGACATGTAATCTGAATTGATTTCTTATATTTACGCGAATACTACACATTGAAATAAAACAACATTTTCGAATTTTATCGCGTTTATTTTATGTTTTTAAGTTCCAGACCATTCGACTGCTGTACAGCAACCACGGTTACGGAAACATCCGCGCGATAAAACGCGATACAATCCAAAAAAAATAGTTTTATTTCAATATTTAATCTGAAGATTTATTCATAAAACAGTGCAGTACATTCTTAATTAAATACCTCCTTATAATTCTTAAAAACAAAACGATCTTAGCGCATTACAACATAGAGTAGGTAGGTATTGTTCTAACAGCATAGTTCTTACTTACATTACCTATAGACAACTGAACTTAGAACGAGCTGGGCAAGTTTGCAAATAAATCACCCGCTCGGCGGCCAAGCGGAGGGGAAAAAAGTAAAACTTTGGCCAGCATCGAACCCGTTATATAAACAGCAAAAAAACAAACGCCCGGGGACATTGACAGGAAACCGAAGTTGTGTTTTTGTTATGATTTAGATGCGATCGACGAAGCGCGCGAAGTGTAAATGTGAAAGTATCTTTACGAAGTTTGTATTATTATGCTGGCGGTATATATTCCTCCATCAAATAATTTAGTTATCAGCTTCTTGTTTAATGGAAAATCTGTTCTATTTCAGTGTTAATAAAGACGAACATGTACCTTGACGGTGTCATATTCATAGGTACGTACGTATATTTAAAAAAACCTTCCCATTTTTCTAGATAAAGGTGTAAGCAATATTTCAGGTGTAATGTTCCTGCATCTATATTTTCTATGTTATAAATGAAGATACGTATTTTTTTATATATACATCGCTACCACACCAACTATACGGTCCCATATTAAGCAACGCTTGCATTATAGGTACCGTAAAATGGACTGAGGGCAAACCCAGCGCTTATCTAATACATTGACATTAAACATCCATGTCTCGGGTACAAATATTCTAGCTCATCACCCAAATGTTCTCCCTACCAGGATTGGAACCCAAGAGCCTCATCACAGAAAGCAGGGTCACTGCCTGCAGCACCAACTGCGCCAATCAGGTCGTCAAGTCATTATATATTTCTCAAATCATTTTGTTTTTCTGTGACATAAACGAAGATTAGTAATAAAGGTATCGGATTAATTGTTCTATGCTTTGAAACGCCGAAACAATGTTAATTTGAAACGCCTTAGGGATCCCACCTATGGACCGAGTTTCACCAAAATGTCTATCACAATATTAGCTCAAAAGTCCAATAAAAATGAAGCAGCGTAATACCTCATAGATTGACACCTAACGCTCTCCGGGTATCTCCATTGCGGGCTCGATTCGAAAATGTAGTTATCATTTTGAAGACAATACGACCCGTTTACATTGGGCGGCGCGTAGTCTACGCCAATCTAATCAACGTTACACCGCGGCCCAAGGGAGAAGATATAAGCGCAATGTAAATAGTATCACCTTTTTAAGCGACTTCAAAAAGGAGAAGGCACCGACTTAACATTCGTTAAATATTTGATTTAGTTATATAAGGTAGATTTCAAGATTAGATTATCTTTTGCTGTTTAGTTTTTTTGAACACGGGTTTTTATTGTGTTAATTTATATTAATTACTATTTATTCAATTATCGTCGGCATGTCGAGACCGAACCAAGACACAATAATTTAGTACATGCGCTTTGTTCAAACCAATTAGTATTTTGTCTGTTAGACAACAAAATGTATTATTTACAACTAGATATTATAATTTTACGTGTACTAGTAGTAGTGGGTGAGTAGCACGGAGTCAGTAATAATTACATACTTAATAATGAATTTCTTCTCGAAAATAACTGTTAGAGTCATAGAAATTTGATATTTTTGTATGAAGACTTAAAAATTAGAAACCTTCAAATTTAAATTGCGTTTGAGAAAACATTGTAAATTCGATTGAGAAAATAAAACTTGACTTATGGTTGTCAACTGATACATAATTTATTATAGTTAATTTATCAGAACTCGCAAAACTTGCTAGTATTTTGTTTTACGTAACTCTTTGAATATATTCAGACGATTTCCTAATTCCACTGTCGCGTTTCCATTACGCCACCGTCTCTCAGTTTCTCTGGATCACATCCAAGTGCTTGCTATATGCTACCTCAGTGGTTAAACGTATATAAAATGGCTGTATACTTTACTGATTGCAACGTGGATTGCCACACAATAACGTGTACGTTAAAACTACATAAAATTGTGTGCTATAAAACAATATTACTGCTTTTAACCGGCTATGGCAAACAGAACGGAGAGTCATAACGATAGAAGACTGTAATAATGTTCTAAAAACGTTATAGATACCTAGTAATGGTAGAGACGATTAAGAACAGTCGTAGAGATAAACACAAGTTCTAAATCAATATGTATCAATAATATTGAAATAAAACTAATCTTAAGGATTTTATCGCGGTTTATTTTTTATTTTAAAATAAAAAAATAAACCGCGATAAAATCCTTAAGATTAGTTTTATTTCAATGTGTAGTATTCGCGTAAATATAAGAAATCAATATGTCTCAATAATTTTATTTTATAAATATAAACTAGCTTCTAGATTAAAAAGTATATCCCTATGTCATTTTCTGACCCCTAAACTACCACTACCTATGCAAAAAATCATGCCGAGCCTTTTCTCTATGAAAAATTAAAACATCTTTTCCACGGGAACCATACATTTTACCGGGACAAAAGCGTATATGCTATTCCAGACTATAACCTAACTCTGTGTCAAATGATATCTAGATCAATTCAGCCGATCTGGCGTGAATGAGTTAAAAACATCTATCCATTCAAACTTTCAAATTTATAATATTAGTGGGATAATCTGCACATAGCCACCGTGGTGGTCTACGCTCTAAATCCCCCTCGCAGTGAGAGGAGGCTTGTGCCCAATGGTAGAACATTAAAAGGGCTACTATTATTATAAACATAATTAATAAAATTTACAAATGATTCCCTGATCCTGAGCTTTAAATTGAAATAAGTGTCAATTGAAAATTGAAATGGTCTATCAAACACAAACAATCAATACAATCATGCATAAGTTGCTCTTAAATTTTAACTATTACGGAGTCAACTTATGTTCAAAGTGGACTCTGGCCTAATTTCTCTCGCATTAAGGGGACGTGTCCATCAGCGCGACATAAAATAATGGCTAATATTATTCCTACTCCTCCCAAGGTCAGCTTTACTTTATTTAAGACTAGCTGTTGCCCGCGACTTCGTCCGCGTGGTATTTAAAAAAGACAACCGTTGACAACAGCCTGCTCGCCCATTCTGAGCCCGCGCGACGCATTGCAGGTTGTTGCTATCAAACTTAATCAGGCGCTGCGCTGCAACATTGGTTTTAATTTTTTTTCGTAAGATCCTATTATTTTTTCTAAAATAAAAGCCTAAGTTACTCCTTGTTACATCAGCTATCTGCCAGTGAAAGTCCCGTCAAAATCGGTCCAGCCATTTCAGAGATTAGCTGGAACAAACAGACAGACAGACAGGCAGACAGACAGACGGAAGGACAGACAGACAGACAGACAAAAATTGTAAAAAAAAATTGTCGGTATAGGTAACGTGTATACATCCAAATGCACTTAGTAAAAAGCGGTTATTTTAATATTACAAACAGACACTCCAATTTTATTTATATGTATAGATATTCTAAATTTCGAACACCATGGGATGCTTCCAACCAACGATGCACCGATCCATTGGCACAGCACTCACGTTGTCACCCCCCTGTATTAAATGCGATAGTTATCTAAATAGAACATCGCATCTCGCATGAGAATGGCATGTTTAAACATGAGTTTTTTCTCTGATGTTTGTTTTGAGACCGCATTTGGTTTTGTATCGATCTTGCACGATACTCATCTGCTCATTTTAAAGTAAAGGTCCACTAGGAGATGCAGCTCTATAAGGGAATATTAAATCGCCACATTGAGAGATTTTGCTCAAAGGTATTATAGTCAAAGGGTTCATCCTTTTAAATCAGAATAGTTTATATACTGATTTCTAATATTTACGCGAATACTACACATTGAAATAAAAATAATTAAATGGATTTTATCGCATTTATTATTTTATTTCAGAATAGTTTATATTTATGTGAACAATTACAGTGACTTATGTATCGTGAAAAATCTTACGGTTTGATATTGAGATAAGACTCGATTACCCATTCGGAACACCATGCTTACGGAGAAGAATGGTCAAGAAACTCCGGAGTTACCCTTTTTTGGTTTAATTTATATGTAAATAGTACAATAATATAGTTGATACAGATTGGGGAAGGTAGCCTGTAGTGGTGTATATAAGTGCGAGTTCTAGCAGGGCGCGTAATGTAGTAAAATTACGCGCCGGTAATCACACCGACATGCGTACATTGCGAGCTTTTGCGCACCCACAAAATACAAACGACAGACATCAAAGTGTTCCCTTTGGTAAAGGAGTGAGAATACACTTAAGGACAATTAAAAGTATACACGGATTTTAGTTCATGGTTTACGTTGTTATACTAAAAAAAATGCTTTAATTGGGCGTTTGAAATGGCTGCCGTCTGTGGGAGTCCCGAATGTTGAAGTTTGACTAATAGATAGATGGTAAAAAAGGCGGAAATTTATTTACTATTAATTATGTTAAATGTATATCTACAGAGATACACATCATAACTTTCCAGAACGTTATCCAATATCGGTTTGTGCAATGATACAGTCAGTTGCTTATTTTTCTAAAATCAACAGGTTCAATTCCTGTCTATGGAAATTATTTTTTAAAAAACTAGTGATTTGGTTTAACTTTTCTTCAAAATTGGTCTCGAGAGTCCTTTAAGCATTTTTCGATATTCCCTATAGTGTCAGATTTAGCCATCTACGCCCACATGAAAAAATCACAAGAATAAAAAATAACCAAACTAAGATCTACAAAAGCGTCGTTGATTGTAGGTACAAACGTAAAACTTACTTATTCAATACAACAATAAATGAAAACTACTTATATCTATTGATTAAATCTAAACAATAACCAAAACTAAAACAGATCGCTTTAAACTCTATCAACTTAAATTGAGTTTCGAATCGACAATTCTAAAGTAAACGATTCAACCATTTAACTTGAAACCTATCAAATGTCTAGAAAGGCGCTAACTCTGAACCACAAGCGTTAACTAAGTTTAAGTTTCTCGAATTCTAGAGTGTGTGTGTGTGTGTGTGTGTGTTGTTTGTGTGTGTGTGTGTTCTAGAGTGTGTTCTTATCGGCCTCGAGTGTACCCGATTTCTTTGATCTACGTCACGGTAGGTAGCAAAAAGCGTTTTAGCGAAAGGAAAAAAGTTCTCTTGGAGAATTCGTTTTGGCGCCTCCGTTGTGCGCGGGGAGGAACTATTAAAACCTCTTTTTCTTTGTTATGGAGAAAATTGAATAGTGACGACCGTTGTGAGTGAAACGTGAAGTTGTTCTTTTCTCATGTTTATCTCAAAGTGAAATGGAAAATTGTGTGAAGGGAATTTATGTCTGCATTAGCTTTGCATCGGGATTTTTATAAAATATCTAGTACTGAGAGAGCATATCTGAGAGAACCCCTCGAAAGATGTGTGAAGTCCGCAGACCCGCACTGGCTAGCGTGGTGGACTATAGCCTAATCCCCCTCTAATTAAGGGGAGGCCCGTGCCCTGCAGTGG